>OX451738.1:468415750-468445750 GCA_948472305.1 Vicia faba
TTGTTGTTTTTCTGACATTGTTGTTGTTGTTGACATTGTTGTTGTTGTTGTTTATTAGACGTTGTTGTCGTTGTTGACGTTGTTGTTGATGTTGTTTATTTGACGTTGTTGTTATTTATTTGACATTGTTGTTGTTGTTGACGTTGTTGTTGTTGTTTATTTGACGTTGTTATTGTTGTTGTTCATTTGACCTTGTTGTTATTGTTGACGTTGATGTTGTTGTTGTTTATTTGACGATGTTGTTGTTGTTGACGTTGTTGTTGTTGTTGTTATTTATTTGACGTTGTTGTTGTTGTTGTTTATTTGACATTGTTGTTGTTGTTGTTTATTTGACGTTGTTGTTGTTGTTGTTTATTTGACGTTGTTGTTGTTGTTGTTTATTTGACGTTGTTGTTGTTGTTGTTGTTGTTGTTTTTGTTGTTTATTTGACGTTGTTATTGTTGTTGACGTTGTTGTTGTTGTTTATTTGACGTTGTTGTTGTTGTTGTTCATTTGACGTTGTTTTTGTTGTTGTTTATTTGACGTTGTTGTTGTTGTTGTTTATTTGACGTTGTTGTTGTTGTTGTTGTTGTTGTTTATTTGACGTTGTTGTTGTTGTTGTTTATTTGACGTTGTTGTTGTTGTTGTTGTTTATTTGACGTTGTTGTTGTTGTTTATTTGACGTTGTTGTTGTTGACGTTATTGTTGTTGTTGTTGTTGTTTATTTGACATTGTTGTTGCTTATTTGACGTTGTTGTTGCTGACGTTGTTGTTGTTGTTGTTGTTTATTTGACGTTGTTGTTGTTATTGTTGACGTTGTTGTTGTTGTTCTTTATTTGACGTTGTTGTTGTTGTTGTTGTTTATTTGACGTTGTTGTTGTTGTTGTTGTTTATTTGACGTTGTTGTTGTTGTTGTGGTTTATTTGACGTTGTTGTTGTTGTTATTTATTTGACGTTGTTATTATTGTTTTTTATTTGACGTTGTTGTTTTTATTGACGTTGGTGTTGTTGTTGTTTATTTGACGTTGTTGTTGTTGTTCTTATTGTTGTTTATTTGACGTTGTTGTTGTTGTTTATTTGACGTTGTTGTTGTTGACATTGTTATTGTTGTTGTTGTTGTTGTTGTTGTTGACGTTGTTGTTGTTGTTTATTTGACATTGTTGTTATTATTGTTGACGTTGTTGTTGTTGTTTATTTGACGTTGTTGTTGTTGTTGTTTATTTGACGTTGTTGTTGTTGTTTATTTGACGTTGTTGTTGTTGACGTTGTTGTTGTTGTTTATTTGACGTTGTTGTTGTTGTTGACGTTGTTGTTGTTGTTGTTTATTTGACGTTGTTGTTGTTGTTTTTCTGACATTGTTGTTGTTGTTGACATTGTTGTTGTTGTTGTTTATTAGACGTTGTTGTCGTTGTTGACGTTGTTGTTGATGTTGTTTATTTGACGTTGTTGTTATTTATTTGACATTGTTGTTGTTGTTGACGTTGTTGTTGTTGTTTATTTGACGTTGTTGTTGTTGTTGTTCATTTGACCTTGTTGTTGTTGTTGACGTTGATGTTGTTGTTGTTTATTTGACGATGTTGTTGTTGTTGACGTTGTTGTTGTTGTTGTTATTTATTTGACGTTGTTGTTATTGTTGTTTATTTGACATTGTTGTTGTTGTTGTTTATTTGACGTTGTTGTTGTTGTTGTTTATTTGACGTTGTTGTTATTGTTGTTGTTTATTTGACGTTGTTGTTGTTGTTGTTGTTGTTGTTGTTTTTGTTGTTTATTTGACGTTGTTATTGTTGTTGACGTTGTTGTTGTTGTTTATTTGACGTTGTTGTTGTTGTTGTTCATTTGACGTTGTTTTTGTTGTTGTTTATTTGACGTTGTTGTTGTTGTTGTTTATTTGACGTTGTTGTTGTTGTTGTTGTTTATTTGACGTTGTTGTTGTTGTTTATTTGACGTTGTTGTTGTTGTTGTTGTTTATTTGACGTTGTTGTTGTTGTTTATTTGACGTTGTTGTTGTTGACGTTATTGTTGTTGTTGTTGTTGTTTATTTGACATTGTTGTTGCTTATTTGACGTTGTTGTTGCTGACGTTCTTGTTGTTGTTGTTGTTTATTTGACGTTGTTGTTGTTATTGTTGACGTTGTTGTTGTTGTTCTTTATTTGACGTTGTTGTTGTTGTTGTTGTTTATTTGACGTTGTTGTTGTTGTTGTTGTTTATTTGACGTTGTTGTTGTTGTTGTGGTTCATTTGACGTTGTTGTTGTTGTTATTTATTTGACGTTGTTATTATTGTTTTTTATTTGACGTTGTTGTTTTTGTTGACGTTGGTGTTGTTGTTGTTTATTTGACGTTGTTGTTGTTGTTTTGACATTGGTGTTGTTGTTGAGGTTGTTGTTGTTGTTATTTATTTGACGTTGTTGTTATTGTTGTTATTGTTTATTTGATGTTGTTGTTGTTTATTTGACATTGTTGTTGTTGACGTGGTTGTTGTTGTTGGTTATTTGACGTTGTTGTTGTTGTTGTTTATTTGACATTGTTGTTGTTGTTGACGTTGTTGTTGTTGTTGTTATTTATTTGACGTTGTTGTTGTTGTTGACGTTGTTGTTGTTGTTATTATTCATTTGATGTTGTTGTTGTTGTTTATTTGACGTTGTTGTTGTTGTTTATTTGACGTTGTTGTCGTTGTTGTTTATTTGACGTTGTGGTTGTTGTTGTTGTTTTTGTTGTTTATTTGACGTTATTGTTGTTGTTGTTTTTGTTGTTTATTTGACGTTGTTGTTGTTGTTGATGTTGTTGTTGTTGTTGTTTATTTGACGTTGTTGTTGTTGTTTATTTTACGTTGTTGTTGTTGTTGTTGTTGTTGTTTATTTGACGTTGTTGTTATTGACGTTGTCGTTGTTGTTGTTGTTGTTTATTTGAAGTTGTTGTTGTAGTTGACATAGTTGTTGTTTACTTGACGTTGTTGTTGTTGTTTATTTCACGTTGTTATTGTTGTTTATTTGACATTGTTGTTGTTTTTGACGTTGTTGTTGTTGTTGTTGTTTATTTGACGTTGTTGTTGTTGTTGACGTTGTTGTTGTTCTTGTTATTTATTTGACGTTGTTGTTGTTGTTGTTTATTTGACGTTGTTGTTGTTGTTGTTTATTTGACGTTGTTGTTGTTGTTGTTGTTGTTTATTTGACGTTGTTGTTGTTGTTGTTGTTGTTTTTGTTGTTTATTTGACGTTGTTGTTGTTGTTTATTTGACGTTGTTGTTGTTGTTTATTTTATGTTGTTGTTGTTGTTGTTTATTTGACGTTGTTGTTGTTGTTGTTTATTTGACGTTGTTGTTGTTGTTTATTTGACGTTGTTGTTGTTGTTTATTTGACGTTGTTGTTGTTGACGTTGTTGTTGTTGTTGTTTATTTGACGTTGTTGTTGTTGTTGACATAGTTGTTGTTTATTTGACGTTGTTGTTTATTTGACGTTGTTGTTGTTGTTGACGTTGTTGTTGTTTATTTGACGTTGTTGTTGTTGTTGTTCTTGTTGTTGTTTATTTGACGTTGTTGTTATTGTTTATTTGACGTTGTTGTTGTTGACATTGTTATTGTTGTTGTTGTTGTTTATTTGACGTTGTTGTTGTTGTTGTTGACGTTGTTGTTGTTGTTTATTTGACATTGTTGTTATTATTGTTGACGTTGTTGTTGTTGTTGTTTATTTGACGTTGTTGTTGTTGTTGTTTATTTGACGTTGTTGTTGTTGTTGTTGTTGTTGTTTTTGTTGTTTATTTGACGTTGTTATTGTTGTTGACGTTGTTGTTGTTGTTTATTTGACGTTGTTGTTGTTGTTGTTCATTTGACGTTGTTTTTGTTGTTGTTTATTTGACGTTGTTGTTGTTGTTGTTTATTTGACGTTGTTGTTGTTGTTGTTGTTTATTTGACGTTGTTGTTGTTGTTGTTTATTTGACGTTGTTGTTGTTGTTGTTGTTTATTTGACGTTGTTGTTGTTGTTTATTTGACGTTGTTGTTGTTGACGTTATTGTTGTTGTTGTTGTTGTTTATTTGACATTGTTGTTGCTTATTTGACGTTGTTGTTGCTGACGTTGTTGTTGTTGTTGTTGTTTATTTGACGTTGTTGTTGTTATTGTTGACGTTGTTGTTGTTGTTCTTTATTTGACGTTGTTGTTGTTGTTGTTGTTTATTTGACGTTGTTGTTGTTGTTGTTGTTTATTTGACGTTGTTGTTGTTGTTGTGGTTTATTTGACGTTGTTGTTGTTGTTATTTATTTGACGTTGTTATTATTGTTTTTTATTTGACGTTGTTGTTTTTATTGACGTTGGTGTTGTTGTTGTTTATTTGACGTTGTTGTTGTTGTTCTTATTGTTGTTTATTTGACGTTGTTGTTGTTGTTTATTTGACGTTGTTGTTGTTGACATTGTTATTGTTGTTGTTGTTGTTGTTGTTGTTGACGTTGTTGTTGTTGTTTATTTGACATTGTTGTTATTATTGTTGACGTTGTTGTTGTTGTTTATTTGACGTTGTTGTTGTTGTTGTTTATTTGACGTTGTTGTTGTTGTTTATTTGACGTTGTTGTTGTTGACGTTGTTGTTGTTGTTTATTTGACGTTGTTGTTGTTGTTGACGTTGTTGTTGTTGTTGTTTATTTGACGTTGTTGTTGTTGTTTTTCTGACATTGTTGTTGTTGTTGACATTGTTGTTGTTGTTGTTTATTAGACGTTGTTGTCGTTGTTGACGTTGTTGTTGATGTTGTTTATTTGACGTTGTTGTTATTTATTTGACATTGTTGTTGTTGTTGACGTTGTTGTTGTTGTTTATTTGACGTTGTTGTTGTTGTTGTTCATTTGACCTTGTTGTTGTTGTTGACGTTGATGTTGTTGTTGTTTATTTGACGATGTTGTTGTTGTTGACGTTGTTGTTGTTGTTGTTATTTATTTGACGTTGTTGTTATTGTTGTTTATTTGACATTGTTGTTGTTGTTGTTTATTTGACGTTGTTGTTGTTGTTGTTTATTTGACGTTGTTGTTATTGTTGTTGTTTATTTGACGTTGTTGTTGTTGTTGTTGTTGTTTTTGTTGTTTATTTGACGTTGTTATTGTTGTTGACGTTGTTGTTGTTGTTTATTTGACGTTGTTGTTGTTGTTGTTCATTTGACGTTGTTTTTGTTGTTGTTTATTTGACGTTGTTGTTGTTGTTGTTTATTTGACGTTGTTGTTGTTGTTTATTTGACGTTGTTGTTGTTGTTGTTGTTTATTTGACGTTGTTGTTGTTGTTTATTTGACGTTGTTGTTGTTGACGTTATTGTTGTTGTTGTTGTTGTTTATTTGACATTGTTGTTGCTTATTTGACGTTGTTGTTGCTGACGTTCTTGTTGTTGTTGTTGTTTATTTGACGTTGTTGTTGTTATTGTTGACGTTGTTGTTGTTGTTCTTTATTTGACGTTGTTGTTGTTGTTGTTGTTTATTTGACGTTGTTGTTGTTGTTGTTGTTTATTTGACGTTGTTGTTGTTGTTGTGGTTCATTTGACGTTGTTGTTGTTGTTATTTATTTGACGTTGTTATTATTGTTTTTTATTTGACGTTGTTGTTTTTGTTGACGTTGGTGTTGTTGTTGTTTATTTGACGTTGTTGTTGTTGTTTTGACATTGGTGTTGTTGTTGAGGTTGTTGTTGTTGTTATTTATTTGACGTTGTTGTTATTGTTGTTATTGTTTATTTGATGTTGTTGTTGTTTATTTGACATTGTTGTTGTTGACGTGGTTGTTGTTGTTGGTTATTTGACGTTGTTGTTGTTGTTGTTTATTTGACATTGTTGTTGTTGTTGACGTTGTTGTTGTTGTTGTTATTTATTTGACGTTGTTGTTGTTGTTGACGTTGTTGTTGTTGTTATTATTCATTTGATGTTGTTGTTGTTGTTTATTTGACGTTGTTGTTGTTGTTTATTTGACGTTGTTGTCGTTGTTGTTTATTTGACGTTGTGGTTGTTGTTGTTGTTTTTGTTGTTTATTTGACGTTATTGTTGTTGTTGTTTTTGTTGTTTATTTGACGTTGTTGTTGTTGTTGATGTTGTTGTTGTTGTTGTTTATTTGACGTTGTTGTTGTTGTTTATTTTACGTTGTTGTTGTTGTTGTTGTTGTTTATTTGACGTTGTTGTTATTGACGTTGTTGTTGTTGTTGTTGTTGTTTATTTGAAGTTGTTGTTGTAGTTGACATAGTTGTTGTTTACTTGACGTTGTTGTTGTTGTTTATTTCACGTTGTTATTGTTGTTTATTTGACATTGTTGTTGTTTTTGACGTTGTTGTTGTTGTTGTTTATTTGACGTTGTTGTTGTTGTTGACGTTGTTGTTGTTCTTGTTATTTATTTGACGTTGTTGTTGTTGTTGTTTATTTGACGTTGTTGTTGTTGTTGTTTATTTGACGTTGTTGTTGTTGTTGTTGTTGTTTATTTGACGTTGTTGTTGTTGTTGTTGTTGTTGTTTTTGTTGTTTATTTGACGTTGTTGTTGTTGTTTATTTGACGTTGTTGTTGTTGTTTATTTTATGTTGTTGTTGTTGTTGTTTATTTGACGTTGTTGTTGTTGTTGTTTATTTGACGTTGTTGTTGTTGTTTATTTGACGTTGTTGTTGTTGTTTATTTGACGTTGTTGTTGTTGACGTTGTTGTTGTTGTTGACATAGTTGTTGTTTATTTGACGTTGTTGTTTATTTGACGTTGTTGTTGTTGTTGACGTTGTTGTTGTTTATTTGACGTTGTTGTTGTTGTTGTTCTTGTTGTTGTTTATTTGACGTTGTTGTTATTGTTTATTTGACGTTGTTGTTGTTGACATTGTTATTGTTGTTGTTGTTGTTTATTTGACGTTGTTGTTGTTGTTGTTGACGTTGTTGTTGTTGTTTATTTGACATTGTTGTTATTATTGTTGACGTTGTTGTTGTTGTTGTTTATTTGACGTTGTTGTTGTTGTTGTTTATTTGACGTTGTTGTTGTTGTTTATTTGACGTTGTTGTTGTTGTTGTTTATTTGACGTTGTTGTTGTTGTTGACGTTGTTGTTGTTGTTGTTGTTTATTTGACGTTGTTGTTGTTGTTTTTCTGACATTGTTGTTGTTGTTGACATTGTCGTTGTTGTTGTTTATTAGACGTTGTTGTCGTTGTTGACGTTGTTGTTGATGTTGTTTATTTGACGTTGTTGTTATTTATTTGACATTGTTGTTGTTGTTGACGTTGTTGTTGTTGTTGTTTATTTGACGTTGTTGTTGTTGTTTATTTGACATTGTTGTTGTTGTTAACGTTGATGTTGTTGTTGTTGTTTATTTGACGATGTTGTTGTTGTTGACGTTGTTGTTGTTGTTGTTATTTATTTGACGTTGTTGTTGTTGTTGTTTATTTTACATTGTTATTGTTGTTGTTTATTTGACGTTGTTGTTGTTTATTTGACGTTGTTGTTGTTGTTGTTGTTTATTTGACGTTGTTGTTGTTGTTGTTGTTGTTTTTGTTGTTTATTTGACGTTGTTATTGTTGTTGACGTTGTTGTTGTTGTTGTTTATTTGACGTTGTTGTTGTTGTTGTTGTTTATTTGACGTTGTTTTTGTTGTTGTTTATTTGACGTTGTTGTTGTTGTTGTTTATTTGACGTTGTTGTTGTTGTTGTTTATTTGACGTTGTTGTTGTTGTTGTTGTTTATTTGACGTTGTTGTTGTTGTTGTTTATTTGACGTTGTTGTTGTTGTTTATTTGACGTTGTTGTTGTTGACGTTGTTGTTGTTGTTGTTGTTTATTTGACATTGTTGTTGCTTATTTGACGTTGTTGTTGCTGACGTTGTTGTTGTTGTTGTTTATTTGACGTTGTTGTTGTTATTGTTGACGTTGTTGTTGTTGTTCTTTATTTGACGTTGTTGTTGTTGTTGTTTATTTGACGTTGTTGTTGTTGTTGTTTATTTGACATTGTTGTTGTTGTTGTTGTTTATTTGACGTTGTTGTTGTTGTTATTTATTTGACGTTGTTATTATTGTTTTTTATTTGACGTTGTTGTTTTTGTTGACGTTGGTGTTGTTGTTGTTTATTTGACGTTGTTGTTGTTGTTGTTGTTGTTTATTTGACGTTGTTGTTGTTGTTATTTATTTGACGTTGTTATTATTGTTTTTTATTTGACGTTGTTGTTTTTGTTGACGTTGGTGTTGTTGTTGTTTATTTGACGTTGTTGTTGTTGTTTTGACATTGGTGTTGTTGTTGAGGTTGTTGTTGTTGTTATTTATTTGACGTTGTTGTTGTTGTTGTTATTGTTTATTTGATGTTGTTGTTGTTTATTTGACATTGTTGTTGTTGACGTGGTTGTTGTTGTTGGTTATTTGACGTTGTTGTTGTTGTTTATTTGACATTGTTGTTGTTGTTGACGTTGTTGTTGTTGTTGTTTATTTGACGTTGTTGTTGTTGTTGACGTTGTTGTTGTTATTATTATTTATTTGATGTTGTTGTTGTTGTTGTTTATTTGACGTTGTTGTTGTTGTTTATTTGACGTTGTTGTTGTTGTTTATTTGACGTTGTGGTTGTTGTTGTTGTTTTTGTTATTTATTTGACGTTGTTGTTGTTGTTGACGTTGTTGTTGTTGTTGTTGTTGTAGTTGTTGTTGTTGTTTATTTGACGTTGTTGTTGTTGTTTTTCTGACATTGTTGTTGTTGTTGACATTGTTGTTGTTGTTGTTGTTTATTAGACATTGTTGTTGTTGTTGACGTTGTTGTTGATGTTGTTTATTTGACGTTGTTGTTATTTATTTGACATTGTTGTTGTTGTTGACGTTGTTGTTGTTGTTGTTTATTTGACGTTGTTGTTGTTGTTTATTTGACATTGTTGTTGTTGTTGACGTTGATGTTGTTGTTGTTGTTTATTTGACGATGTTGTTGTTGTTGACGTTGTTGTTGTTGTTGTTATTTATTTGACGTTGTTGTTGTTGTTGTTTATTTGACATTGTTGTTGTTGTTGTTTATTTGACGTTGTTGTTGTTGTTGTTGTTGTTGTTGTTTATTTGACGTTGTTGTTGTTGTTGTTTATTTGACGTTATTGTTGTTGTTGTTGTTGTTGTTGTTGTTGTTTTTGTTGTTTATTTGACGTTGTTATTGTTGTTGACGTTGTTGTTGTTGTTTATTTGACATTGTTGTTGTTGTTGTTGTTTATTTGACGTTGTTTTTGTTGTTGTTTATTTGACGTTGTTGTTGTTGTTTATTTGACGTTGTTGTTGTTGTTGTTGTTTATTTGACGTTGTTGTTGTTGTTGTTGTTGTTGTTTATTTGACGTTGTTGTTGTTGTTTATTTGACGTTGTTGTTGTTGACGTTGTTGTTGTTGTTGTTGTTGTTGTTTATTTGACATTGTTGTTGCTTATTTGACGTTGTTGTTGCTGACGTTGTTGTTGTTGTTGTTTATTTGACGTTGTTGTTGTTATTGTTGACGTTGTTGTTGTTGTTCTTTATTTGACGTTGTTGTTGTTGTTGTTTATTTGACGTTGTTGTTGTTGTTGTTGTTTATTTGACGTTGTTGTTGTTGTTGTTTATTTGACGTTGTTGTTGTTGTTGTTATTTATTTGACGTTGTTATTATTGTTTTTTATTTGGCGTTGTTGTTTTTGTTGACGTTGGTGTTGTTGTTGTTTATTTGACGTTGTTGTTGTTGTTGTTATTGTTTATTTGATGTTGTTGTTGTTTATTTGACATTGTTGTTGTTGACGTGGTTGTTGTTGTTGGTTATTTGACGTTGTTGTTGTTGTTTATTTGACATTGTTGTTGTTGTTGACGTTGTTGTTGTTGTTGTTGTTGTTTATTTGACGTTGTTGTTGTTGTTGACGTTGTTGTTGTTGTTATTATTTATTTGATGTTGTTGTTGTTGTTGTTTATTTGACGTTGTTGTTGTTGTTTATTTGACGTTGTTGTTGTTGTTGTTGTTGTTTATTTGACGTTGTGGTTGTTGTTGTTGTTTTTGTTGTTTATTTGGCGTTGTTGTTGTTGTTGACGTTGTTGTTGTTGTTTATTTGACGTTGTTGTTGTTGTTGTTGTTGTTTATTTGACGTTGTTGTTGTTGTTGTTTATTTAACGTTGTTGTTGTTGTTGTTTATTTTACGTTGTTGTTGTTGTTATTGTTGTTGTTGTTTATTTGACGTTGTTGTTGTTGACGTTGTTGTTGTTGTTGTTTATTTGACGCTGTTGTTGTTGTTGACATAATTGTTGTTTATTTGACGTTGTTGTTGTTGTTGACGTTGTTGTTGTTGTTATTATTTATTTGATGTTGTTGTTGTTGTTTATTTGACGTTGTTGTTGTTGTTGTTTATTTGACGTTGTTGTCGTTGTTGTTTATTTGACGTTGTGGTTGTTGTTGTTGTTTTTGTTGTTTATTTGACGTTATTGTTGTTGTTGTTTTTGTTGTTTATTTGACGTTGTTGTTGTTGTTGATGTTGTTGTTGTTGTTGTTTATTTGACGTTGTTGTTGTTGTTTATTTTACGTTGTTGTTGTTGTTGTTGTTGTTTATTTGACGTTGTTGTTGTTGACGTTGTTGTTGTTGTTGTTGTTGTTTATTTGAAGTTGTTGTTGTAGTTGACATAGTTGTTGTTTACTTGACGTTGTTGTTGTTGTTGTTTATTTCACGTTGTTATTGTTGTTTATTTGACATTGTTGTTGTTTTTGACGTTGTTGTTGTTGTTGTTTATTTGACGTTGTTGTTGTTGTTGACGTTGTTGTTGTTCTTGTTATTTATTTGACGTTGTTGTTGTTGTTTATTTGACGTTGTTGTTGTTGTTGTTTATTTGACGTTGTTGTTGTTGTTGTTGTTGTTGTTTTTGTTGTTTATTTGACGTTGTTGTTGTTGTTTATTTGACGTTGTTGTTGTTGTTTATTTTATGTTGTTGTTGTTGTTGTTTATTTGACGTTGTTGTTGTTGTTGTTGTTTATTTGACGTTGTTGTTGTTGTTTATTTGACGTTGTTGTTGTTGTTTATTTGACGTTGTTGTTGTTGACGTTGTTGTTGTTGTTGTTTATTTGACGTTGTTGTTGTTGTTGACATAGTTGTTGTTTATTTGACGTTGTTGTTTATTTGTCGTTGTTGTTGTTGTTGACGTTGTTGTTGTTTATTTGACGTTGTTGTTGTTGTTCTTGTTGTTGTTTATTTGAAGTTGTTGTTATTGTTTATTTGACGTTGTTGTTGTTGACATTGTTATTGTTGTTGTTGTTGTTTATTTGACGTTGTTGTTGTTGTTGTTGACGTTGTTGTTGTTGTTTATTTGACATTGTTGTTATTATTGTTGACGTTGTTGTTGTTGTTGTTTATTTGACGTTGTTGTTGTTGTTGTTTATTTGACGTTGTTGTTGTTGTTTATTTGATGTTGTTGTTGTTGTTTATTTGACGTTGTTGATGTTGTTGTCGTTGTTGTTGTTTATTTGACGTTGTTGTTGTTGTTTTTCTGACATTGTTGTTGTTGTTGACATTGTTGTTGTTGTTGTTTATTAGACGTTGTTGTCGTTGTTGACGTTGTTGTTGATGTTGTTTATTTGACGTTGTTGTTGTTGTTGTTGTTTATTTGACGTTGTTATTGTTGTTGACGTTGTTGTTGTTGTTTATTTGACGTTGTTGTTGTTGTTGTTGTTTATTTGACGTTGTTTTTGTTGTTGTTTATTTGACGTTGTTGTTGTTGTTTATTTGACGTTGTTGTTGTTGTTTATTTGACGTTGTTGTTGTTGTTGTTTATTTGACGTTGTTGTTGTTGTTGTTGTTGTTTATTTGACGTTGTTGTTGTTGTTGTTGTTGTTTATTTGACGTTGTTGTTGTTGTTTATTTGACGTTGATGTTGTTGACGTTGTTGTTGTTGTTGTTGTTGTTTATTTGACATTGTTGTTGCTTATTTGACGTTGTTGTTGCTGACGTTGTTGTTGTTGTTGTTTATTTGACGTTGTTGTTGTTATTGTTGACGTTGTTGTTGTTGTTCTTTATTTGACGTTGTTATTGTTGTTGTTTATTTGACGTTGTTGTTGTTGTTGTTGTTTATTTGACGTTGTTGTTGTTGTTGTTTATTTGACGTTGTTGTTGTTGTTGTTATTTATTTGACGTTGTTATTATTGTTTTTTATTTGACGTTGTTGTTTTTGTTGACGTTGGTGTTGTTGTTGTTTATTTGACGTTGTTGTTGTTGTTGTTATTGTTTATTTGATGTTGTTGTTGTTTATTTGACATTGTTGTTGTTGACGTGGTTGTTGTTGTTGGTTATTTGACGTTGTTGTTGTTGTTTATTTGACATTGTTGTTGTTGTTGACGTTGTTGTTGTTGTTGTTGTTTATTTGACGTTGTTGTTGTTGTTGACGTTGTTGTTGTTGTTATTATTTATTTGATGTTGTTGTTGTTGTTGTTTATTTGACGTTGTTGTTGTTGTTGTTTATTTGACGTTGTTGTTGTTGTTGTTGTTGTTTATTTGACGTTGTGGTTGTTGTTGTTGTTTTTGTTGTTTATTTGGCGTTGTTGTTGTTGTTGACGTTGTTGTTGTTGTTTATTTGACGTTGTTGTTGTTGTTGTTGTTTATTTGACGTTGTTGTTGTTGTTGTTTATTTAACGTTGTTGTTGTTGTTGTTTATTTTACGTTGTTGTTGTTGTTATTGTTGTTGTTGTTTATTTGACGTTGTTGTTGTTGACGTTGTTGTTGTTGTTGTTTATTTGACGCTGTTGTTGTTGTTGACATAGTTGTTGTTTATTTGACGTTGTTGTTGTTGTTGTTGACGTTGTTGTTGTTGTTATTATTTATTTGATGTTGTTGTTGTTGTTTATTTGACGTTGTTGTTGTTGTTTATTTGACGTTGTTGTCGTTGTTGTTTATTTGACGTTGTGGTTGTTGTTGTTGTTTTTGTTGTTTATTTGACGTTATTGTTGTTGTTGTTTTTGTTGTTTATTTGACGTTGTTGTTGTTGTTGATGTTGTTGTTGTTGTTGTTTATTTGACGTTGTTGTTGTTGTTTATTTTACGTTGTTGTTGTTGTTGTTGTTGTTTATTTGACGTTGTTGTTGTTGACGTTGTTGTTGTTGTTGTTGTTGTTTATTTGAAGTTGTTGTTGTAGTTGACATAGTTGTTGTTTACTTGACGTTGTTGTTGTTGTTTATTTCACGTTGTTATTGTTGTTTATTTGACATTGTTGTTGTTTTTTACGTTGTTGTTGTTGTTGTTGTTGTTTATTTGACGTTGTTGTTGTTGTTGACGTTGTTGTTGTTCTTGTTATTTATTTGACGTTGTTGTTGTTGTTGTTGTTTATTTGACGTTGTTGTTGTTGTTGTTGTTTATTTGACGTTGTTGTTGTTGTTGTTGTTTATTTGACGTTGTTGTTGTTGTTGTTGTTTTTGTTGTTTATTTGACGTTGTTGTTGTTGTTTATTTGACGTTGTTGTTGTTGTTTATTTTATGTTATTGTTGTTGTTGTTTATTTGACGTTGTTGTTGTTGTTGTTTATTTGACGTTGTTGTTGTTGTTTATTTGACGTTGTTGTTGTTGTTTATTTGACGTTGTTGTTGTTGACGTTGTTGTTGTTGTTGTTTATTTGACGTTGTTGTTGTTGTTGACATAGTTGTTGTTTATTTGACGTTGTTGTTTATTTGTCGTTGTTGTTGTTGTTGACGTTGTTGTTGTTTATTTGACATTGTTGTTGTTGTTTATTTGACGTTGTTGTTATTGTTTATTTGACGTTGTTGTTGTTGACATTGTTATTGTTGTTGTTGTTGTTTATTTGACGTTGTTGTTGTTGTTGTTGTTGACGTTGTTGTTGTTGTTTATTTGACATTGTTGTTATTATTGTTGACGTTGTTGTTGTTGTTGTTTATTTGACGTTGTTGTTGTTGTTGTTTATTTGACGTTGTTGTTGTTGTTTATTTGACGTTGTTGTTGTTGTTTATTTGACGTTGTTGTTGTTGTTGACGTTGTTGTTGTTGTTGTTGTTTATTTGACGTTGTTGTTGTTGTTTTTCTGACATTGTTGTTGTTGTTGACATTGTTGTTGTTGTTGTTTATTAGACGTTGTTGTCGTTGTTGACGTTGTTGTTGATGTTGTTTATTTGACGTTGTTGTTATTTATTTGACATTGTTGTTGATGTTGACGTTGTTGTTGTTGTTGTTGTTGTTGTTTATTTGACGTTGTTGTTGTTGTTTATTTGACATTGTTGTTGTTGTTAACGTTGATGTTGTTGTTGTTGTTTATTTGACGATGTTGTTGTTGTTGACGTTGTTGTTGTTGTTGTTATTTATTTGACGTTGTTGTTGTTGTTGTTTATTTAACATTGTTATTGTTGTTGTTTATTTGACGTTGTTGTTGTTGTTGTTTATTTGACGTTGTTGTTGTTGTTGTTGTTGTTGTTTATTTGACGTTGTTGTTGTTGTTGTTGTTGTTGTTTTTGTTGTTTATTTGACGTTGTTATTGTTGTTGACGTTGTTGTTGTTGTTGTTTATTTGACGTTGTTGTTGTTGTTGTTGTTTATTTGACGTTGTTTTTGTTGTTGTTTATTTGACGTTGTTGTTGTTGTTGTTTATTTGACGTTGTTGTTGTTGTTGTTTATTTGACGTTGTTGTTGTTGTTGTTTATTTGACGTTGTTGTTGTTGACGTTGTTGTTGTTGTTGTATATTTGACATTGTTGTTGCTAATTTGACGTTGTTGTTGCTGACGTTGTTGTTGTTGTTGTTTATTTGACGTTGTTGTTGTTATTGTTGACGTTGTTGTTGTTGTTCTTTATTTGACGTTGTTGTTGTTGTTGTTTATTTGACGTTGTTGTTGTTGTTGTTTATTTGACGTTGTTGTTGTTGTTGTTGTTTATTTGACGTTGTTGTTGTTGTTATTTATTTGACGTTGTTATTATTGTTTTTTATTTGACGTTGTTGTTTTTGTTGACGTTGGTGTTGTTGTTGTTTATTTGACGTTGTTGTTGTTGTTGTTGTTGTTTATTTGACGTTGTTGTTGTTGTTATTTATTTGACGTTGTTATTATTGTTTTTTATTTGACGTTGTTCTTTTTGTTGACGTTGGTGTTGTTGTTGTTTATTTGACGTTGTTGTTGTTGTTTTGACATTGGTGTTGTTGTTGAGGTTGTTGTTGTTGTTATTTATTTGACGTTGTTGTTGTTGTTGTTATTGTTTATTTGATGTTGTTGTTGTTTATTTGACATTGTTGTTGTTGACGTGGTTGTTGTTGTTGGTTATTTGACGTTGTTGTTGTTGTTTATTTGACATTGTTGTTGTTGTTGACGTTGTTGTTGTTGTTGTTTATTTGACGTTGTTGTTGTTGTTGACGTTGTTGTTGTTGTTATTATTTATTTGATGTTGTTGTTGTTGTTGTTTATTTGACGTTGTTGTTGTTGTTGTTTATTTGACGTTGTTGTTGTTGTTTATTTGACGTTGTGGTTGTTGTTGTTGTTTTTGTTATTTATTTGACGTTGTTGTTGTTGTTGACGTTGTTGTTGTTGTTGTTGTTGTTGTAGTTGTTTTTGTTATTTATTTGACGTTGTTGTTGTTGTTGTTTTTCTGACATTGTTGTTGTTGTTGACATTGTTGTTGTTGTTGTTGTTTATTAGACATTGTTGTTGTTGTTGACGTTGTTGTTGATGTTGTTTATTTGACGTTGTTGTTATTTATTTGACATTGTTGTTGTTGTTGACGTTGTTGTTGTTGTTGTTGTTTATTTGACGTTGTTGTTGTTGTTGTTTATTTGACATTGTTGTTGTTGTTGACGTTGATGTTGTTGTTGTTGTTTATTTGACGATGTTGTTGTTGTTGACATTGTTGTTGTTGTTATTTATTTGACGTTGTTGTTGTTGTTGTTGTTGTTTATTTGACATTGTTGTTGTTGTTGTTTATTTGACGTTGTTGTTGTTGTTGTTGTTGTTGTTTATTTGACGTTGTTGTTGTTGTTGTTTATTTAACGTTATTGTTGTTGTTGTTGTTGTTGTTGTTTTTGTTGTTTATTTGACGTTGTTATTGTTGTTGACGTTGTTGTTGTTGTTTATTTGACGTTGTTGTTGTTGTTGTTGTTTATTTGACGTTGTTTTTGTTGTTGTTTATTTGACGTTGTTGTTGTTGTTTATTTGACGTTGTTGTTGTTGTTTATTTGACGTTGTTGTTGTTGTTGTTTATTTGACGTTGTTGTTGTTGTTGTTGTTTATTTGACGTTGTTGTTGTTGTTGTTGTTGTTGTTTATTTGACGTTGTTGTTGTTGTTTATTTGACGTTGTTGTTGTTGACGTTGTTGTTGTTGTTGTTGTTTATTTGACATTGTTGTTGCTTATTTGACGTTGTTGTTGCTGACGTTGTTGTTGTTGTTGTTTATTTGACGTTGTTGTTGTTATTGTTGACGTTGTTGTTGTTGTTCTTTATTTGACGTTGTTGTTGTTGTTGTTTATTTGACGTTGTTGTTGTTGTTGTTGTTTATTTGACGTTGTTGTTGTTGTTGTTGTTGTTTATTTGATGTTGTTGTCGTTGTTGTTATTTATTTGACGTTGTTATTATTGTTTTTTATTTGACGTTGTTGTTTTTGTTGACGTTGGTGTTGTTGTTGTTTATTTGACGTTGTTGTTGTTGTTGTTATTGTTTATTTGATGTTGTTGTTGTTTATTTGACATTGTTGTTGTTGACGTGGTTGTTGTTGTTGGTTATTTGACGTTGTTGTTGTTGTTTATTTGACATTGTTGTTGTTGTTGACGTTGTTGTTGTTGTTGTTGTTTATTTGACGTTGTTGTTGTTGTTGACGTTGTTGTTGTTGTTATTATTTATTTGATGTTGTTGTTGTTGTTGTTTATTTGACGTTGTTGTTGTTGTTTATTTGACGTTGTTGTTGTTGTTGTTGTTTATTTGACGTTGTGGTTGTTGTTGTTGTTTTTGTTGTTTATTTGGCGTTGTTGTTGTTGTTGACGTTGTTGTTGTTGTTGTTTATTTGACGTTGTTGTTGTTGTTGTTGTTTATTTGACGTTGTTGTTGTTGTTGTTTATTTAACGTTGTTGTTGTTGTTGTTTATTTTACGTTGTTGTTGTTGTTATTGTTGTTGTTGTTTATTTGACATTGTTGTTGTTGACGTTGTTGTTGTTGTTGTTTATTTGACGCTGTTGTTGTTGTTGACATAGTTGTTGTTTATTTGACATTGTTGTTGTTGTTGACGTTGTTGTTGTTTATTTGACGTTGTTGTTGTTGTTCTTGTGGTTGTTTATTTGACGTTGTTGTTGTTGTTTATTTGACGTTGTTGTTGTTGTTGACGTTGTTGTTGTTGTTTATTTAACGTTGTTGTTGACGTTGTTGTTGTTATTGTTTATTTGACTTTGTTGTTGTTGTTGACATTGTTGTTATTGTTGACGTTGTTGTTGTTGTTGACGTTGTTGTTGTTGTTGATTTGACGTTGTTGTTCGAGTTGACGTTGTTGTTGTTGTTGTTTATTTGACATTGTTGTTGTTGTTGACGGTGTTGTTGTTGTTTTTGTTGATGTTGTTGTTGTTATTTATTTTACGTTGTTGTTGTTGTTTATTTGACGTTGTTGTTGTTGTTTATTTGACGTTGTTGTTGTTGTTTAATTGACGTTGTTGTTGTTGACGTTGTTGTTGTTGTTGTTTATTTGACGTTGTTGTTGTTTATTTGACGATGTTGTTGTTGTTGACGTTGTTGTTGTTGTTATTTATTTGACGTTGTTGTTGTTGTTGTTTATTTGACGTTGTTGTTGTTGTTGTTTATTTGACGTTGTTGTTGGTGTTGTTTATTTGACGTTGTTGTTGTTGTTGTTGTTTTTGTTGTTTATTTGACGTTGTTGTTGTTGTTGACGTTGTTGTTGTTGTTTATTTGACGTTGTTGTTGTTGTTGTTTATTTGACGTTGTTTTTGTTGTTGTTTATTTGACGTTGTTGTTGTTGTTGTTGTTGTTTATTTGACGTTGTTGTTGTTGTTGTTGTTGTTTATTTGACGTTGTTGTTGTTGTTGTTGTTTATTTGACGTTGTTGTTGTTGTTGTTGTTGTTGTTGTTGTTTATTTGACGTTGTTGTTGTTGTTGTTGTTTATTTGACATTGTTGTTGCTTATTTGACATTGTTGTTGTTGACGTTGTTGTTGTTGTTTTTTATTTGACCTTGTTGTTGTTATTGTTGACGTTGTTGTTGTTGTTGTTTATTTGACGTTGTTGTTGTTGTTGTTTATTTGACGTTGTTGTTGTTGTTGTTTATTTGACGTTGTTGTTGTTGACGTTGTTGTTGTTGTTGTATATTTGACATTGTTATTGCTAATTTGACGTTGTTGTTGCTGACGTTGTTGTTGTTGTTGTTTATTTGACGTTGTTGTTGTTATTGTTGACGTTGTTGTTGTTGTTCTTTATTTGACGTTGTTGTTGTTGTTGTTTATTTGACGTTGTTGTTGTTGTTGTTTATTTGACGTTGTTGTTGTTGTTGTTGTTTATTTGACGTTGTTGTTGTTGTTATTTATTTGACGTTGTTATTATTGTTTTTTATTTGACGTTGTTGTTTTTGTTGACGTTGGTGTTGTTGTTGTTTATTTGACGTTGTTGTTGTTGTTGTTGTTGTTTATTTGACGTTGTTGTTGTTGTTATTTATTTGACGTTGTTATTATTGTTTTTTATTTGACGTTGTTGTTTTTGTTGACGTTGGTGTTGTTGTTGTTTATTTGACGTTGTTGTTGTTGTTTTGACATTGGTGTTGTTGTTGAGGTTGTTGTTGTTGTTATTTATTTGACGTTGTTGTTGTTGTTGTTATTGTTTATTTGATGTTGTTGTTGTTTATTTGACATTGTTGTTGTTGACGTGGTTGTTGTTGTTGGTTATTTGACGTTGTTGTTGTTGTTTATTTGACATTGTTGTTGTTGTTGACGTTGTTGTTGTTGTTGTTTATTTGACGTTGTTGTTGTTGTTGACGTTGTTGTTGTTGTTATTATTTATTTGATGTTGTTGTTGTTGTTGTTTATTTGACGTTGTTGTTGTTGTTGTTTATTTGACGTTGTTGTTGTTGTTTATTTGACGTTGTGGTTGTTGTTGTTGTTTTTGTTATTTATTTGACGTTGTTGTTGTTGTTGACGTTGTTGTTGTTGTTGTTGTTGTAGTTGTTGTTGTTGTTTATTTGACGTTGTTGTTGTTGTTTTTCTGACATTGTTGTTGTTGTTGACATTGTTGTTGTTGTTGTTGTTTATTAGACATTGTTGTTGTTGTTGACGTTGTTGTTGATGTTGGTTATTTGACGTTGTTGTTATTTATTTGACATTGTTGTTGTTGTTGACGTTGTTGTTGTTGTTGTTTATTTGACGTTGTTGTTGTTGTTGTTTATTTGACATTGTTGTTGTTGTTGACGTTGATGTTGTTGTTGTTGTTTATTTGACGATGTTGTTGTTGTTGACGTTGTTGTTGTTGTTGTTATTTATTTGACGTTGTTGTTGTTGTTGTTTATTTGACATTGTTGTTGTTGTTGTTTATTTGACGTTGTTGTTGTTGTTGTTGTTGTTGTTGTTTATTTGACGTTGTTGTTGTTGTTGTTGTTTATTTGACGTTATTGTTGTTGTTGTTGTTGTTGTTTTTGTTGTTTATTTGACGTTGTTATTGTTGTTGACGTTGTTGTTGTTGTTTATTTGACGTTGTTGTTGTTGTTGTTTATTTGACGTTGTTTTTGTTGTTGTTTATTTGACGTTGTTGTTGTTGTTTATTTGACGTTGTTGTTGTTGTTTATTTGACGTTGTTGTTGTTGTTGTTTATTTGACGTTGTTGTTGTTGTTGTTGTTTATTTGACGTTGTTGTTGTTGTTGTTATTGTTTATTTGACGTTGTTGTTGTTGTTTATTTGACGTTGTTGTTGTTGACGTTGTTGTTGTTGTTGTTGTTGTTGTTTATTTGACATTGTTGTTGCTTATTTGACGTTGTTGTTGCTGACGTTGTTGTTGTTGTTGTTTATTTGACGTTGTTGTTGTTATTGTTGACGTTGTTGTTGTTGTTCTTTATTTGACGTTGTTGTTGTTGTTGTTGTTTATTTGACGTTGTTGTTGTTGTTGTTGTTTATTTGACGTTGTTGTTGTTGTTAATGTTGTTTATTTGATGTTGTTGTCGTTGTTGTTATTTATTTGACGTTGTTATTATTGTTTTTTATTTGACGTTGTTGTTTTTGTTGACGTTGGTGTTGTTGTTGTTTATTTGACGTTGTTGTTGTTGTTGTTATTGTTTATTTGATGTTGTTGTTGTTTATTTGACATTGTTGTTGTTGACGTGGTTGTTGTTGTTGGTTATTTGACGTTGTTGTTGTTGTTTATTTGACATTGTTGTTGTTGTTGACGTTGTTGTTGTTGTTGTTGTTTATTTGACGTTGTTGTTGTTGTTGACGTTGTTGTTGTTATTATTATTTATTTGATGTTGTTGTTGTTGTTGTTTATTTGACGTTGTTGTTGTTGTTTATTTGACGTTGTTGTTGTTGTTGTTGTTTATTTGACGTTGTGGTTGTTGTTGTTGTTTTTGTTGTTTATTTGGCGTTGTTGTTGTTGTTGACGTTGTTGTTGTTGTTTATTTGACGTTGTTGTTGTTGTTGTTGTTTATTTGACGTTGTTGTTGTTGTTGTTTATTTAACGTTGTTGTTGTTGTTGTTTATTTTACGTTGTTGTTGTTGTTATTGTTGTTGTTGTTTATTTGACATTGTTGTTGTTGACGTTGTTGTTGTTGTTGTTTATTTGACGCTGTTGTTGTTGTTGACATAGTTGTTGTTTATTTGACGTTGTTGTTGTTGTTGACGTTGTTGTTGTTTATTTGACGTTGTTGTTGTTGTTCTTGTGGTTGTTTATTTGACGTTGTTGTTGTTGTTTATTTGACGTTGTTGTTGTTGTTGACATTGTTGTTGTTGTTTATTTAACGTTGTTGTTGACGTTGTTGTTGTTATTGTTTATTTGACTTTGTTGTTGTTGTTGACATTGTTGTTATTGTTGACGTTGTTGTTGTTGTTGACTTTGTTGTTGTTGTTGATTTGACGTTGTTGTTCGAGTTGACGTTGTTGTTGTTGTTGTTTATTTGACATTGTTGTTGTTGTTGACGGTGTTGTTGTTGTTGTTGTTGATGTTGTTGTTGTTATTTATTTTACGTTGTTGTTGTTGTTTATTTGACGTTGTTGTTGTTGTTTATTTGACGTTGTTGTTGTTGTTTAATTGACGTTGTTGTTGTTGACGTTGTTGTTGTTGTTGTTTATTTGACGTTGTTGTTGTTTATTTGACGATGTTGTTGTTGTTGACGTTGTTGTTGTTGTTATTTATTTGACGTTGTTGTTGTTGTTGTTTATTTGACGTTGTTGTTGTTGTTGTTTATTTGACGTTGTTGTTGGTGTTGTTTATTTGACGTTGTTGTTGTTGTTGTTGTTGTTGTTTTTGTTGTTTATTTGACGTTGTTGTTGTTGTTGACGTTGTTGTTGTTGTTTATTTGACGTTGTTGTTGTTGTTGACGTTGTTGTTGTTGTTTATTTGACGTTGTTGTTGTTGTTGTTGTTTATTTGACGTTGTTTTTGTTGTTGTTTATTTGACGTTGTTGTTGTTGTTGTTGTTTATTTGACGTTGTTGTTGTTGTTGTTGTTGTTTATTTGACGTTGTTGTTGTTGTTGTTGTTTATTTGACGTTGTTGTTGTTGTTGTTGTTGTTGTTTATTTGACGTTGTTGTTGTTGTTGTTGTTGTTTATTTGACATTGTTGTTGCTTATTTGACATTGTTGTTGTTGACGTTGTTGTTGTTGTTTTTTATTTGACCTTGTTGTTGTTATTGTTGACGTTGTTGTTGTTGTTCTTTATTTGACGTTGTTGTTGTTGTTGTTGTTTATTTGACGTTGTTGTTGTTGTTGTTTATTTGACGTTGTTGTTGTTGTTGTTGTTGTTTATTTGACGTTGTTGTTGTTGTTGTTATTTATTTGACGTTGTTGTTATTATTGTTGTTTATTTGACGTTGTTGTTGTTGTTGTTATTTATTTGACGTTGTTATTATTGTTGTTTATTTGACGTTGTTGTTTTTGTTGACGTTGGTGTTGTTGTTGTTTATTTGACGTTGTTGTTGTTGTTTTGACATTGTTGTTGTTGTTGAGGTTATTGTTGTTGTTGTTTATTTGACGTTGCTGTTGTTGTTGTTATTGTTTATTTGATGTTGTTGTTGTTTATTTGACATTGTTGTTGTTGACGTGGTTGTTGTTGTTGGTTATTTGACGTTGTTGTTGTTGTTTATTTGACATTGTTGTTGTTGTTGACGTTGTTGTTGTTGTTGTTGTTGTTTATTTGACGTTGTTGTGGTTGTTGTTGTTGTTATTATTTATTTGACGTTGTTGTTGTTGTTGTTTATTTGACGTTGTTGTTGTTGTTTATTTGACGTTGTTGTTGTTGTTTATTTGACGTTGTTGTTGTTGTTTATTTGACGTTGTTGTTGTTGTTATTTTTGTTATTTATTTGGCGTTGTTGTTGTTGTTGACGTTGTTGTTGTTGTTTATTTGACGTTGTTGTTATTGTTGTTGTTGTTTATTTGACGTTGTTGTTGTTGTTGTTTATTTGACGTTGTTGTTGTTTTTTATTTTACGTTGTTGTTGTTGTTATTGTTGTTGTTTATTTGACGTTGTTGTTGTTGACGTTGTTGTTGTTGTTGTTTATTTGACGTTATTGTTGTTGTTGACATAGTTGTTGTTTATTTGACGTTGTTGTTGTTGTTGACGTTGTTGTTGTTTATTTGACATTGTTGTTGTTGTTCTTGTTGTTGTTTATATTACGTTGTTGTTGTTGTTGTTTATTTGACGTTGTTGTTGTTGTTGTTGTTGTTGTTGTTGTTTATTTGACGTTGTTGTTGACGTTGTTGTTGTTATTGTTTATTTGACTTTGTTGTTGTTGTTGTTGACGTTGTTGTTGTTGTTGACGTTGTTGTTGTTGTTGATTTGACGTTGTTGTTGTTGTTGACGTTGTTGTTGTTGTTGTTTATTTGACATTGTTGTTGTTGTTGACGGTGTTGTTGTTGTTGTTGTTGTTGTTGTTGTTGTTGTTATTTATTTTACGTTGTTGTTGTTGTTTTTGTTTATTTGACATTGTTGTTGTTGTATATTTGACGTTGTTGTTGTTGTTTAATTGACGTTGTTGTTGTTGACGTTGTTGTTGTTGTTGTTTATTTGACGTTGTTGTTGTTTATTTGACGTAGATGTTGTTGTTGACGTTGTTGGTGTTGTTGTTTATTTGACGTTGTTGTTGTTGTTGTTTTTTTGACATTGTTGTTGTTGTTGACGTTGTTGTTGTTGTTTATTTGACGTTGTTGTTGTTGTTGACGTTGTTGTTGTTGTTGTTATTTATTTAACGTTGTTGTTTTTGTTGTTGTTTATTTGATGTTGTTGGTGTTGTTGTTGTTTATTTGACGTTTTTGTTGTTGTTGTTTATTTGACATTGTTGTTGTTGTTGTTGTTGTTGTTTTTGTTGTTTATTTGACGTTGTTGTTGTTGACGTTGTTGTTGTTGTTGTTTATTTGACGTTGTTGTTGTTGTTAATTTGACATTGTTTTTGTTGTTGTTTATTTGACGTTGTTGTTGCTGACGTTGTTGTTGTTGTTGTTTATTTGATGTTGTTGTTGTTATTGTTGACGTTGTTGTTGTTGTTCTTTATTTGACGTTGTTGTTGTTGTTGTTTATTTGACGTTGTTGTTGTTGTTGTTGTTTATTTGACGTTGTTGTTGTTGTTGTTGTTGTTGTTTATTTGACGTTGTTGTTGTTGTTGTTATTTATTTGACGTTGTTATTATTGTTTTTTATTTGACGTTGTTGTTTTTGTTGACGTTGGTGTTGTTGTTGTTTATTTGACGTTGTTGTTGTTGTTGTTATTGTTTATTTGATGTTGTTGTTGTTTATTTGACATTGTTGTTGTTGACGTGGTTGTTGTTGTTGGTTATTTGACGTTGTTGTTGTTGTTTATTTGACATTGTTGTTGTTGTTGACGTTGTTGTTGTTGTTGTTGTTTATTTGACGTTGTTGTTGTTGTTGACGTTGTTGTTGTTGTTATTATTTATTTGATGTTGTTGTTGTTGTTGTTTATTTGACGTTGTTGTTGTTGTTTATTTGACGTTGTTGTTGTTGTTGTTGTTGTTGTTGTTTATTTGACGTTGTTGTTGTTGTTTATTTGACGTTGTTGTTGTTGTTGTTGTTGTTGTTGTTTATTTGACGTTGTGGTTGTTGTTGTTGTTTTTGTTGTTTATTTGGCGTTGTTGTTGTTGTTGACGTTGTTGTTGTTGTTTATTTGACGTTGTTGTTGTTGTTGTTGTTGTTTATTTGACGTTGTTGTTGTTGTTGTTTATTTAACGTTGTTGTTGTTGTTGTTGTTATTGTTGTTGTTGTTTATTTGACGTTGTTGTTGTTGACGTTGTTGTTGTTGTTTATTTGACGCTGTTGTTGTTGTTGACATAGTTGTTGTTTATTTGACGTTGTTGTTGTTGTTGACGTTGTTGTTGTTTATTTGACGTTGTTGTTGTTGTTCTTGTTGTTGTTTATTTGACGTTGTTGTTGTTGTTTATTTGACGTTGTTGTTGTTGTTGACGTTGTTGTTGTTGTTTATTTAACGTTGTTATTGACGTTGTTGTTGTTATTGTTTATTTGACTTTGTTGTTGTTGTTGACATTGTTGTTATTGTTGACGTTGTTGTTGTTGTTGACGTTGTTGTTGTTGTTGATTTGACGTTGTTGTTGGAGTTGACGTTGTTGTTGTTGTTGTTGTTTATTTGACATTGTTGTTGTTGTTGACGGTGTTGTTGTTGTTGTTGATGTTGTTGTTGTTATTTATTTTACGTTGTTGTTGTTGTTGTTGTTTATTTGACGTTGTTGTTGTTGTTTATTTGACGTTGTTGTTGTTGTTTAATTGACGTTGTTGTTGTTGACGTTGTTGTTGTTGTTGTTTATTTGACGTTGTTGTTGTTTATTTGACGATGTGGTTGTTGTTGACGTTGTTGTTGTTGTTATTTATTTGACGTTGTTGTTGTTGTTGTTGTTTATTTGACGTTGTTGTTGTTGTTGTTGTTGTTGTTTATTTGACGTTGTTGTTGGTGTTGTTTATTTGACGTTGTTGTTGTTGTTGTTGTTGTTTTTGTTGTTTATTTGACGTTGTTGATGTTGTTGACGTTGTTGTTGTTGTTTATTTGACGTTGTTGTTGTTGTTGTTGTTGTTTATTTGACGTTGTTTTTGTTGTTGTTTATTTGACGTTGTTGTTGTTGTTGTTGTTTATTTGACGTTGTTGTTGTTGTTGTTGTTTATTTGACGTTGTTGTTGTTGTTGTTGTTTATTTGACGTTGTTGTTGTTGTTGTTGTTGTTGTTGTTTATTTGACGTTGTTGTTGTTGTTGTTGTTTATTTGACATTGTTGTTGCTTATTTGACATTGTTGTTGTTGACGTTGTTGTTGTTGTTTTTTATTTGACCTTGTTGTTGTTATTGTTGACGTTGTTGTTGTTGTTCTTTATTTGACGTTGTTGTTGTTGTTGTTGTTTATTTGACGTTGTTGTTGTTGTTGTTTATTTGACGTTGTTGTTGTTGTTGTTGTTTATTTGACGTTGTTGTTGTTGTTGTTATTTATTTGACGTTGTTGTTATTATTGTTGTTTATTTGACGTTGTTGTTGTTGTTGTTATTTATTTGACGTTGTTATTATTGTTGTTTATTTGACGTTGTTGTTTTTGTTGACGTTGGTGTTGTTGTTTTTTATTTGACGTTGTTGTTGTTGTTTTGACATTGTTGTTGTTGTTGAGGTTATTGTTGTTGTTGTTTATTTGACGTTGTTGTTGTTGTTGTTATTGTTTATTTGATGTTGTTGTTGTTTATTTGACATTGTTGTAGTTGACGTGGTTGTTGTTGTTGGTTATTTGACGTTGTTGTTGTTGTTTATTTGACAATGTTGTTGTTGTTGACGTTGTTGTTGTTGTTGTTGTTTATTTGACGTTGTTGTGGTTGTTGTTGTTGTTATTATTTATTTGACGTTGTTGTTGTTGTTGTTTATTTGACGTTGTTGTTGTTGTTTATTTGACGTTGTTGTTGTTGTTTATTTGACGTTGTTGTTGTTGTTGTTTTTGTTGTTTATTTGGCGTTGTTGTTGTTGTTGACATTGTTGTTGTTGTTTATTTGACGTTGTTGTTATTGTTGTTGTTGTTTATTTGACGTTGTTGTTGTTGTTGTTTATTTGACATTGTTGTTGTTGTTTATTTTACGTTGTTGTTGTTGTTATTGTTGTTGTTGTTTATTTGACGTTGTTGTTGTTGACGTTGTTGTTGTTGTTGTTGTTTATTTGACGTTGTTGTTGTTGTTGACATAATTGTTGTTTATTTGACGTTGTTGTTGTTGTTGACGTTGTTGTTGTTTATTTGACATTGTTATTGTTGTTCTTGTTGTTGTTTATATTACGTTGTTGTTGTTGTTGTTGTTTATTTGACGTTGTTGTTGTTGTTGACGTTGTTGTTGTTTATTTGACATTGTTATTGTTGTTCTTGTTGTTGTTTATATTACGTTGTTGTTGTTGTTGTTTATTTGACGTTGTTGTTGTTGTTGACGTTGTTGTTGTTGTTGTTGTTGTTTATTTGACGTTGTTGTTGACGTTGTTGTTGTTATTGTTTATTTGACTTTGTTGTTGTTGTTGTTGACGTTGTGGTTTTTGTTGACGTTGTTGTTGTTGATTTGACGTTGTTGTTGTTGACGTTGTTGTTGTTGTTGACGGTGTTGTTGTTGTTGTTGTTGTTGTTGTTGTTGTTGTTGTTGTTATTTATTTTACGTTGTTGTTGTTGTTGTTTTTGTTTATTTGACATTGTTGTTGTTGTATATTTGACGTTGTTGTTGTTGTTTAATTGACGTTGCTGTTGTTGACGTTGTTGTTGTTTTTGTTTATTTGACGTTGTTGTTGTTTATTTGACGTAGATGTTGTTGTTGACGTTGTTGGTGTTGTTGTTTATTTGACGTTGTTGTTGTTGTTGTTTTTTTGACATTGTTGTTGTTGTTGACGTTGTTGTTGTTGTTTATTTGACGTTGTTGTTGTTGTTGACGTTGTTGTTGTTGTTGTTATTTATTTAACGTTGTTGTTTTTGTTGTTGTTTATTTGATGTTGTTGTTGTTGTTGTTTATTTGACGTTTTTGTTGTTGTTGTTTATTTGACATTGTTGTTGTTGTTGTTGTCGTTGTTTTTGTTGTTTATTTGACGTTGTTGTTGTTGACGTTGTTGTTGTTGTTGTTTATTTGATGTTGTTGTTGTTGTTAATTTGACATTGTTTTTGTTGTTGTTTATTTGACGTTGTTGATGTTGTTGTTTATTTGACGTTGTTGTTGTTGTTGTTTATTTGACGTTGTTGTTGTTGTTGTTTATTTGACATTGTTGTTGTTGTTTATTTTACGTTGTTGTTGTTGTTGTTTATTTGACGTTGTTGTTGACGTTGTTGTTGTTGTTTATTTGACGTTGTTGTTGTTGTTGACATAGTTGTTATTTATTTGACGTTGTTGTTGTTGTTGACGTTGTTGTTGTTTATTTGACGTTGTTGTTGTTCTTGTTGTTGTTTATTTGACGTTGTTGTTGTTGTTTTTCTGACATTGTTGTTGTTGTTGACATTGTTGTTGTTGTTGTTTATTAGACATTGTTGTTGTTGTTGATGTTGTTGTTGATGTTGTTTATTTGACGTTGTTGTTATTTATTTGACATTGTTGTTGTTGTTGTTTTTGTTGTTTATTTGACGTTGTTGTTGTTGTTTATTTGACATTGTTGTTGTTGTTGACGTTGATGTTGTTGTTGTTGTTGTTATTTATTTGACGTTGTTGTTGTTGTTGTTGTTGTTGTTTATTTGACGTTGTTGTTGTTGTTGTTGTTTATTTGACGTTGTTGTTGTTGTTGTTTATTTGACGTTGTTGTTGTTGTTGTTGTTGTTTTTGTTGTTTATTTGACGTTGTTGTTGTTGTTGACATTGTTGTTGTTGTTTATTTGACGTTGTTGTTGATGTTGTTGTTTATTTGACGTTGTTTTTGTTGTTGTTTATTTGACGTTGTTGTTGTTGTTGTTGTTTATTTGACGTTGTTGTTGTTGTTGTTGTTGTTTATTTGACGTTGTTGTTGTTGTTGTTGTTTATTTGACGTTGTTGTTGTTGTTGTTGTTGTTTATTTGACGTTGTTGTTGTTGTTTATTTGACGTTGTTATTGTTGTTGTTGTTTATTTGACATTGTTGTTGCTTATTTGACGTTGTTGTTGTTGACGTTGTTGTTGTTGTTTTTTATTTGACCTTGTTGTTGTTATTGTTGACGTTGTTGTTGTTGTTCTTTATTTGACGTTGTTGTTGTTGTTGTTTATTTGACGTTGTTGTTGTTGTTGTTTATTTGACGTTGTTGTTGTTGTTGTTTATTTGACGTTGTTGTTGTTGTTATTTATTTGACGTTGTTATTATTGTTGTTTATTTGACGTTGTTGTTGTTGTTGTTATTTATTTGACGTTGTTATTATTGTTGTTTATTTGACGTTGTTGTTTTTGTTGACGTTGGTGTTGTTGTTGTTTATTTGACGTTGTTGTTGTTGTTTTGACATTGTTGTTGTTGTTGAGGTTGTTGTTGTTGTTGTTTATTTGACGTTGTTGTTATTGTTTATTTGATGTTGTTGTTGTTTATTTGACATTGTTGTTGTTGACGTGGTTGTTGTTGTTGGTTATTTGACGTTGTTGTTGTTGTTGTTTATTTGACATTGTTGTTGTTGTTGACGTTGTTGTTGTTGTTGTTTATTTGACGTTGTTGTGGTTGTTGACGTTGTTGTTGTTGTTATTATTTATTTGACGTTGTTGTTGTTGTTTATTTGACGTTGTTGTTGTTGTTTATTTGACGTTGTTGTTGTTGTTGTATATTTGACGTTGTTGTTGTTGTTTTTGTTGTTTATTAGGCGTTGTTGTTGTTGACGTTGTTGTTGTTTTTTATTTGACGTTGTTGTTGTTGTTGTTGTTGTTGATTTGACGTTGTTGTTGTTGTTGTTGTTGTTATTTTTGTTGTTTATTTGACGTTGTTGTTGTTGTTGTTGTTGTTTTTGTTGTTTATTTGACGTTGTTGTTGTTGTTGACGTTGTTGTTGTTGTTTATTTGACGTTGTTGTTGTTGTTGTTTATTTGACGTTGTTTTTGTTGTTGTTTATTTGACGTTGTTGTTGTTGACGTTGTTGTTGTTGTTGTTGTTGTTTATTTGACGTTGTTGTTGACGTTGTTGTTGTTATTGTTTATTTGACTTTGTTGTTGTTGTTGTTGACGTTGTGGTTTTTGTTGACGTTGTTGTTGTTGATTTGACGTTGTTGTTGTTGACGTTGTTGTTGTTGTTGACGGTGTTGTTGTTGTTGTTGTTGTTGTTGTTGTTGTTGTTGTTGTTATTTATTTTACGTTGTTGTTGTTGTTGTTTTTGTTTATTTGACATTGTTGTTGTTGTATATTTGACGTTGTTGTTGTTGTTTAATTGACGTTGCTGTTGTTGACGTTGTTGTTGTTTTTGTTTATTTGACGTTGTTGTTGTTTATTTGACGTAGATGTTGTTGTTGACGTTGTTGGTGTTGTTGTTTATTTGACGTTGTTGTTGTTGTTGTTTTTTTGACATTGTTGTTGTTGTTGACGTTGTTGTTGTTGTTTATTTGACGTTGTTGTTGTTGTTGACGTTGTTGTTGTTGTTGTTATTTATTTAACGTTGTTGTTTTTGTTGTTGTTTATTTGATGTTGTTGTTGTTGTTGTTTATTTGACGTTTTTGTTGTTGTTGTTTATTTGACATTGTTGTTGTTGTTGTTGTCGTTGTTTTTGTTGTTTATTTGACGTTGTTGTTGTTGACGTTGTTGTTGTTGTTGTTTATTTGATGTTGTTGTTGTTGTTAATTTGACATTGTTTTTGTTGTTGTTTATTTGACGTTGTTGATGTTGTTGTTTATTTGACGTTGTTGTTGTTGTTGTTTATTTGACGTTGTTGTTGTTGTTGTTTATTTGACATTGTTGTTGTTGTTTATTTTACGTTGTTGTTGTTGTTGTTTATTTGACGTTGTTGTTGACGTTGTTGTTGTTGTTTATTTGACGTTGTTGTTGTTGTTGACATAGTTGTTA
>OX451738.1:468458250-468465750 GCA_948472305.1 Vicia faba
TTATTTGACGTTGTTGTTGTTGTTCTTGTTGTTGTTTATTTGACGTTGTTGTTGTTGTTTATTTGACGTTGTTGTTGTTGACATTGTTATTGTTGTTGTTGTTGTTGTTGTTGTTGACGTTGTTGTTGTTGTTTATTTGACATTGTTGTTATTATTGTTGACGTTGTTGTTGTTGTTTATTTGACGTTGTTGTTGTTGTTGTTTATTTGACGTTGTTGTTGTTGTTTATTTGACGTTGTTGTTGTTGACGTTGTTGTTGTTGTTTATTTGACGTTGTTGTTGACGTTGTTGTTGTTGTTGTTTATTTGACGTTGTTGTTGTTGTTTTTCTGACATTGTTGTTGTTGTTGACATTGTTGTTGTTGTTGTTTATTAGACGTTGTTGTCGTTGTTGACGTTGTTGTTGATGTTGTTTATTTGACGTTGTTGTTATTTATTTGACATTGTTGTTGTTGTTGACGTTGTTGTTGTTGTTTATTTGACGTTGTTGTTGTTGTTCATTTGACCTTGTTGTTGTTGTTGACGTTGATGTTGTTGTTGTTTATTTGACGATGTTGTTGTTGTTGACGTTGTTGTTGTTGTTGTTATTTATTTGACGTTGTTGTTGTTGTTGTTTATTTGACATTGTTATTGTTGTTGTTTATTTGACGTTGTTGTTGTTGTTGTTTATTTGACGTTGTTGTTGTTGTTGTTGTTTATTTGACGTTGTTGTTGTTGTTGTTGTTGTTTTTGTTGTTTATTTGACGTTGTTATTGTTGTTGACGTTGTTGTTGTTGTTTATTTGACGTTGTTGTTGTTGTTGTTCATTTGACGTTGTTTTTGTTGTTGTTTATTTGACGTTGTTGTTGTTGTTGTTTATTTGACGTTGTTGTTGTTGTTGTTTATTTGACGTTGTTGTTGTTGTTGTTTATTTGACGTTGTTGTTGTTGTTGTTGTTTATTTGACGTTGTTGTTGTTGTTTATTTGACGTTGTTGTTGTTGACGTTATTGTTGTTGTTGTTGTTGTTTATTTGACATTGTTGTTGCTTATTTGACGTTGTTATTGCTGACGTTGTTGTTGTTGTTGTTGTTTATTTGACGTTGTTGTTGTTATTGATGACGTTGTTGTTGTTGTTCTTTATTTGACGTTGTTGTTGTTGTTGTTGTTTATTTGACGTTGTTGTTGTTGTTGTTTATTTGACGTTGTTGTTGTTGTTGTGGTTTATTTGACGTTGTTGTTGTTGTTATTTATTTGACGTTGTTATTATTGTTTTTTATTTGACGTTGTTGTTTTTGTTGACGTTGGTGTTGTTGTTGTTTATTTGACGTTGTTGTTGTTGTTTTGACATTGGTGTTGTTGTTGAGGTTGTTGTTGTTGTTATTTATTTGACGTTGTTGTTGTTGTTGTTATTGTTTATTTGATGTTGTTGTTGTTTATTTGACATTGTTGTTGTTGACGTGGTTGTTGTTGTTGGTTATTTGACGTTGTTGTTGTTGTTTATTTGACATTGTTGTTGTTGTTGACGTTGTTGTTGTTGTTGTTGTTTATTTGACGTTGTTGTTGTTGTTGACGTTGTTGTTGTTGTTATTATTTATTTGATGTTGTTGTTGTTGTTTATTTGACGTTGTTGTTGTTTATTTGACGTTGTTGTCGTTGTTGTTTATTTGACGTTGTGGTTGTTGTTGTTGTTTTTGTTGTTTATTTGACGTTATTGTTGTTGTTGTTTTTGTTGTTTATTTGACGTTGTTGTTGTTGTTGATGTTGTTGTTGTTGTTGTTTATTTGACGTTGTTGTTGTTGTTTATTTTACGTTGTTGTTGTTGTTGTTGTTGTTTATTTGACGTTGTTGTTGTTGACGTTGTTGTTGTTGTTGTTGTTGTTTATTTGAAGTTGTTGTTGTAGTTGACATAGTTGTTGTTTACTTGACGTTGTTGTTGTTTATTTCACGTTGTTATTGTTGTTTATTTGACATTGTTGTTGTTTTTGACGTTGTTGTTGTTGTTGTTGTTGTTTATTTGACGTTGTTGTTGTTGTTGACGTTGTTGTTGTTCTTGTTATTTATTTGACGTTGTTGTTGTTGTTGTTGTTTATTTGACGTTGTTGTTGTTGTTGTTTATTTGACGTTGTTGTTGTTGTTGTTGTTGTTTATTTGACGTTGTTGTTGTTGTTGTTGTTGTTTTTGTTGTTTATTTGACGTTGTTGTTGTTGTTTATTTGACGTTGTTGTTGTTGTTTATTTTATGTTGTTGTTGTTGTTGTTTATTTGACGTTGTTGTTGTTGTTGTTTATTTGACGTTGTTGTTGTTGTTTATTTGACGTTGTTGTTGTTGTTTATTTGACGTTGTTGTTGTTGACGTTGTTGTTGTTGTTGTTTATTTGACGTTGTTGTTGTTGTTGACATAGTTGTTGTTTATTTGACGTTGTTGTTTATTTGACGTTGTTGTTGTTGTTGACGTTGTTGTTGTTTATTTGACGTTGTTGTTGTTGTTCTTGTTGTTGTTTATTTGACGTTGTTGTTATTGTTTATTTGACGTTGTTGTTGTTGACATTGTTATTGTTGTTGTTGTTGTTTATTTGACGTTGTTGTTGTTGTTGTTGACGTTGTTGTTGTTGTTTATTTGACATTGTTGTTATTATTATTGACGTTGTTGTTGTTGTTGTTTATTTGACGTTGTTGTTGTTGTTGTTTATTTGACGTTGTTGTTGTTGTTTATTTGACGTTGTTGTTGTTGTTTATTTGACGTTGTTGTTGTTGTTGACGTTGTTGTTGTTGTTGTTGTTTATTTGACGTTGTTGTTGTTGTTTTTCTGACATTGTTGTTGTTGTTGACATTGTTGTTGTTGTTGTTTATTAGACGTTGTTGTCGTTGTTGACGTTGTTGTTGATGTTGTTTATTTGACGTTGTTGTTATTTATTTGACATTGTTGTTGTTGTTGACGTTGTTATTGTTGTTGTTGTTTATTTGACGTTGTTGTTATTGTTTATTTGACATTGTTGTTGTTGTTAACGTTGATGTTGTTGTTGTTGTTTATTTGACGATGTTGTTGTTGTTGACGTTGTTGTTGTTGTTATTTATTTGACGTTGTTGTTGTTGTTGTTTATTTAACATTGTTATTGTTGTTGTTTATTTGACGTTGTTGTTGTTGTTGTTTATTTGACGTTGTTGTTGTTGTTGTTGTTGTTTATTTGACGTTGTTGTTGTTGTTGTTGTTGTTTTTGTTGTTTATTTGACGTTGTTATTGTTGTTGACGTTGTTGTTGTTGTTGGTTATTTGACGTTGTTGTTGTTGTTGTTGTTTATTTGACGTTGTTTTTGTTGTTGTTTATTTGACGTTGTTGTTTATTTGACGTTGTTGTTGTTGTTGTGGTTTATTTGACGTTGTTGTTGTTGTTGTTGTTTATTTGACGTTGTTGTTGTTGTTGTTTATTTGACGTTGTTGTTGTTGTTTATTTGACGTTGTTGTTGTTGACGTTGTTGTTGTTGTTGTTGTTTATTTGACATTGTTGTTGCTTATTTGACGTTGTTGTTGCTGACGTTGTTGTTGTTGTTGTTTATTTGACGTTGTTGTTGTTATTGTTGACGTTGTTGTTGTTGTTCTTTATTTGACGTTGTTGTTGTTGTTGTTTATTTGACGTTGTTGTTGTTGTTGTTGTTTATTTGACGTTGTTGTTGTTGTTGTTGTTTATTTGACGTTGTTGTTGTTGTTATTTATTTGACGTTGTTATTATTGTTTTTTATTTGACGTTGTTGTTTTTGTTGACGTTGGTGTTGTTGTTGTTTATTTGACGTTGTTGTTGTTGTTGTTGTTTATTTGACGTTGTTGTTGTTGTTATTTATTTGACGTTGTTTTTTTTGTTTTTTATTTGACGTTGTTGTTTTTGTTGACGTTGGTGTTGTTGTTGTTTATTTGACGTTGTTGTTGTTGTTGTTTTGACATTGGTGTTGTTGTTGAGGTTGTTGTTGTTGTTATTTATTTGACGTTGTTGTTGTTGTTGTTATTGTTTATTTGATGTTGTTGTTGTTTATTTGACATTGTTGTTGTTGACGTGGTTGTTGTTGTTGGTTATTTGACGTTGTTGTTGTTGTTTATTTGACATTGTTGTTGTTGTTGACGTTGTTGTTGTTGTTGTTTATTTGACGTTGTTGTTGTTGTTGACGTTGTTGTTGTTGTTATTATTTATTTGATGTTGTTGTTGTTGTTGTTTATTTGACGTTGTTGTTGTTGTTTATTTGACGTTGTTGTTGTTGTTTATTTGACGTTGTGGTTGTTGTTGTTGTTTTTGTTATTTATTTGACGTTGTTGTTGTTGTTGACGTTGTTGTTGTTGTTGTTGTTGTTGTTGTTTATTTGACGTTGTTGTTGTTGTTTTTCTGACATTGTTGATGTTGTTGACATTGTTGTTGTTGTTGTTGTTGTTTATTAGACATTGTTGTTGTTGTTGACGTTGTTGTTGATGTTGTTTATTTGACGTTGTTGTTATTTATTTGACATTGTTGTTGTTGTTGACGTTGTTGTTGTTGTTGTTGTTGTTTATTTGACGTTGTTGTTGTTGTTTATTTGACATTGTTGTTGTTGTTGACGTTGATGTTGTTGTTGTTGTTTATTTGACGATGTTGTTCTTGTTGACGTTGTTGTTGTTGTTATTTATTTGACGTTGTTGTTGTTGTTGTTGTTTATTTGACATTGTTGTTGTTGTTGTTTATTTGACGTTGTTGTTGTTGTTGTTTATTTGACGTTGTTGTTGTTGTTGTTTATTTGACGTTATTGTTGTTGTTGTTGTTGTTGTTGTTTTTGTTGTTTATTTGACGTTGTTATTGTTGTTGACGTTGTTGTTGTTGTTGACGTTGTTGTTGTTGTTGTTATTTATTTGACGTTGTTGTTGTTGTTGTTTATTTGACATTGTTATTGTTGTTGTTTATTTGACGTTGTTGTTGTTGTTGTTTATTTGACGTTGTTGTTGTTGTTGTTGTTTATTTGACGTTGTTGTTGTTGTTGTTGTTGTTTTTGTTGTTTATTTGACGTTGTTATTGTTGTTGACGTTGTTGTTGTTGTTTATTTGACGTTGTTGTTGTTGTTGTTCATTTGACGTTGTTTTTGTTGTTGTTTATTTGACGTTGTTGTTGTTGTTGTTTATTTGACGTTGTTGTTGTTGTTGTTTATTTGACGTTGTTGTTGTTGTTGTTTATTTGACGTTGTTGTTGTTGTTGTTGTTTATTTGACGTTGTTGTTGTTGTTTATTTGACGTTGTTGTTGTTGACGTTATTGTTGTTGTTGTTGTTGTTTATTTGACATTGTTGTTGCTTATTTGACGTTGTTATTGCTGACGTTGTTGTTGTTGTTGTTGTTTATTTGACGTTGTTGTTGTTATTGATGACGTTGTTGTTGTTGTTCTTTATTTGACGTTGTTGTTGTTGTTGTTGTTTATTTGACGTTGTTGTTGTTGTTGTTTATTTGACGTTGTTGTTGTTGTTGTGGTTTATTTGACGTTGTTGTTGTTGTTATTTATTTGACGTTGTTATTATTGTTTTTTATTTGACGTTGTTGTTTTTGTTGACGTTGGTGTTGTTGTTGTTTATTTGACGTTGTTGTTGTTGTTTTGACATTGGTGTTGTTGTTGAGGTTGTTGTTGTTGTTATTTATTTGACGTTGTTGTTGTTGTTGTTATTGTTTATTTGATGTTGTTGTTGTTTATTTGACATTGTTGTTGTTGACGTGGTTGTTGTTGTTGGTTATTTGACGTTGTTGTTGTTGTTTATTTGACATTGTTGTTGTTGTTGACGTTGTTGTTGTTGTTGTTGTTTATTTGACGTTGTTGTTGTTGTTGACGTTGTTGTTGTTGTTATTATTTATTTGATGTTGTTGTTGTTGTTTATTTGACGTTGTTGTTGTTTATTTGACGTTGTTGTCGTTGTTGTTTATTTGACGTTGTGGTTGTTGTTGTTGTTTTTGTTGTTTATTTGACGTTATTGTTGTTGTTGTTTTTGTTGTTTATTTGACGTTGTTGTTGTTGTTGATGTTGTTGTTGTTGTTGTTTATTTGACGTTGTTGTTGTTGTTTATTTTACGTTGTTGTTGTTGTTGTTGTTGTTTATTTGACGTTGTTGTTGTTGACGTTGTTGTTGTTGTTGTTGTTGTTTATTTGAAGTTGTTGTTGTAGTTGACATAGTTGTTGTTTACTTGACGTTGTTGTTGTTTATTTCACGTTGTTATTGTTGTTTATTTGACATTGTTGTTGTTTTTGACGTTGTTGTTGTTGTTGTTGTTGTTTATTTGACGTTGTTGTTGTTGTTGACGTTGTTGTTGTTCTTGTTATTTATTTGACGTTGTTGTTGTTGTTGTTGTTTATTTGACGTTGTTGTTGTTGTTGTTTATTTGACGTTGTTGTTGTTGTTGTTGTTGTTGTTTATTTGACGTTGTTGTTGTTGTTGTTGTTGTTTTTGTTGTTTATTTGACGTTGTTGTTGTTGTTTATTTGACGTTGTTGTTGTTGTTTATTTTATGTTGTTGTTGTTGTTGTTTATTTGACGTTGTTGTTGTTGTTGTTTATTTGACGTTGTTGTTGTTGTTTATTTGACGTTGTTGTTGTTGTTTATTTGACGTTGTTGTTGTTGACGTTGTTGTTGTTGTTGTTTATTTGACGTTGTTGTTGTTGTTGACATAGTTGTTGTTTATTTGACGTTGTTGTTTATTTGACGTTGTTGTTGTTGTTGACGTTGTTGTTGTTTATTTGACGTTGTTGTTGTTGTTCTTGTTGTTGTTTATTTGACGTTGTTGTTATTGTTTATTTGACGTTGTTGTTGTTGACATTGTTATTGTTGTTGTTGTTGTTTATTTGACGTTGTTGTTGTTGTTGTTGACGTTGTTGTTGTTGTTTATTTGACATTGTTGTTATTATTATTGACGTTGTTGTTGTTGTTGTTTATTTGACGTTGTTGTTGTTGTTGTTTATTTGACGTTGTTGTTGTTGTTTATTTGACGTTGTTGTTGTTGTTTATTTGACGTTGTTGTTGTTGTTGACGTTGTTGTTGTTGTTGTTGTTTATTTGACGTTGTTGTTGTTGTTTTTCTGACATTGTTGTTGTTGTTGACATTGTTGTTGTTGTTGTTTATTAGACGTTGTTGTCGTTGTTGACGTTGTTGTTGATGTTGTTTATTTGACGTTGTTGTTATTTATTTGACATTGTTGTTGTTGTTGACGTTGTTATTGTTGTTGTTGTTTATTTGACGTTGTTGTTATTGTTTATTTGACATTGTTGTTGTTGTTAACGTTGATGTTGTTGTTGTTGTTTATTTGACGATGTTGTTGTTGTTGACGTTGTTGTTGTTGTTATTTATTTGACGTTGTTGTTGTTGTTGTTTATTTAACATTGTTATTGTTGTTGTTTATTTGACGTTGTTGTTGTTGTTGTTTATTTGACGTTGTTGTTGTTGTTGTTGTTGTTTATTTGACGTTGTTGTTGTTGTTGTTGTTGTTTTTGTTGTTTATTTGACGTTGTTATTGTTGTTGACGTTGTTGTTGTTGTTGG
>OX451738.1:468470750-468478250 GCA_948472305.1 Vicia faba
TATTTGACGTTGTTGTTGTTGTTGTTTATTTGACGTTGTTGTTGTTGTTGTTGTTGTTGTTGTTTATTTGAGGTTGTTGTTGTTGTTGTTGTTATTTATTTGACGTTGTTGTTATTATTGTTGTTTATTTGACGTTGTTGTTGTTGTTGTTATTTATTTGACGTTGTTATTATTGTTGTTTATTTGACGTTGTTGTTTTTGTTGACGTTGGTGTTGTTGTTGTTTATTTGACGTTGTTGTTGTTGTTTTGACATTGTTGTTGTTGTTGAGGTTATTGTTGTTGTTGTTTATTTGACGTTGTTGTTGTTGTTGTTATTGTTTATTTGATGTTGTTGTTGTTTATTTGACATTGTTGTTGTTGACGTGGTTGTTGTTGTTGGTTATTTGACGTTGTTGTTGTTGTTTATTTGACATTGTTGTTGTTGTTGACGTTGTTGTTGTTGTTGTTGTTTATTTGACGTTGTTGTGGTTGTTGTTGTTGTTATTATTTATTTGACGTTGTTGTTGTTGTTGTTTATTTGACGTTGTTGTTGTTGTTTATTTGACGTTGTTGTTGTTGTTTATTTGACGTTGTTGTTGTTGTTGTTTTTGTTGTTTATTTGGCGTTGTTGTTGTTGTTGACGTTGTTGTTGTTGTTTATTTGACGTTGTTGTTATTATTGTTGTTGTTTATTTGACGTTGTTGTTGTTGTTGTTTATTTGACGTTGTTGTTGTTGTTTATTTTACGTTGTTTTTGTTGACGTTGTTGTTGTTGTTGTTTATTTGACGTTGTTGTTGTTGTTGACATAGTTGTTGTTTATTTGACGTTGTTGTTGTTGTTGACGTTGTTGTTGTTTATTTGACATTGTTGTTGTTGTTCTTGTTGTTGTTTATATTACGTTGTTGTTGTTGTTGTTTATTTGACGTTGTTGTTGTTGTTGTTGACGTTGTTGTTGTTGTTGTTGTTGTTTATTTGACGTTGTTGTTGACGTTGTTGTTGTTATTGTTTATTTGACTTTGTTGTTGTTGTTGTTGACGTTGTTGTTGTTGTTGACGTTGTTGTTGTTGTTGATTTGACGTTGTTGTTGTTGTTGACGTTGTTGTTGTTGTTGTTTATTTGACATTGTTGTTGTTGTTGACGGTGTTGTTGTTGTTGTTGTTGTTGTTGTTGTTGTTGTTATTTATTTTACGTTGTTGTTGTTGTTGTTGTTTATTTGACATTGTTGTTGTTGTATATTTGACGTTGTTGTTGTTGTTTATTTGACGTTGTTGTTGTTGTTTAATTGACGTTGTTGTTGTTGACGTTGTTGTTGTTGTTGTTTATTTGACGTTGTTGTTGTTTATTTGACGATGTTGTTGTTGTTGACGTTGTTGTTGTTGTTATTTATTTGACGTTGTTGTTGTTGTTGTTGTTGTTGTTGTTGTTGTTGTTATTTATTTTACGTTGTTGTTGTTGTTGACGTTGTTGTTGTTGTTTATTTGACATTGTTGTTGTTGTTGACGGTGTTGTTGTTGTTGTTGTTGTTGTTGTTGTTGTTGTTATTTATTTTACGTTGTTGTTGTTGTTGTTGTTTATTTGACATTGTTGTTGTTGTATATTTGACGTTGTTGTTGTTGTTTATTTGACGTTGTTGTTGTTGTTTAATTGACGTTGTTGTTGTTGACGTTGTTGTTGTTGTTGTTTATTTGACGTTGTTGTTGTTTATTTGACGATGTTGTTGTTGTTGTTGACGTTGTTGTTGTTGTTATTTATTTGACGGTGTTGTTGTTGTTGTTGTTGTTGTTGTTGTTGTTGTTATTTATTTTACGTTGTTGTTGTTGTTGTTGTTGTTGTATATTTGACGTTGTTGTTGTTGTTGTTTAATTGACGTTGCTGTTGTTGACGTTGTTGTTGTTGTTGTTTATTTGACGTTGTTGTTGTTTATTTGACATAGATGTTGTTGTTGACGTTGTTGGTGTTGTTGTTTATTTGACATTGTTGTTGTTGTTGTTTTTTTGACATTGTTGTTGTTGTTGACGTTGTTGTTGTTGTTTATTTGACGTTGTTGTTGTTGTTGACGTTGTTGTTGTTGTTGTTATTTATTTAACGTTGTTGTTTTTGTTGTTGTTTATTTGATGTTGTTGTTGTTGTTGTTGTTGTTTATTTGACGTTTTTGTTGTTGTTGTTTATTTGACATTGTTGTTGTTGTTGTTGTTGTTGTTTTTGTTGTTTATTTGACGTTGTTGTTGTTGACGTTGTTGTTGTTGTTGTTGTTTATTTGACGTTATTGTTGTTGTTAATTTGACATTGTTTTTGTTGTTGTTTATTTGACGTTGTTGATGTTGTTGTTTATTTGACGTTGTTGTTGTTGTTGTTTATTTGACGTTGTTGTTGTTGTTGTTTATTTGACATTGTTGTTGTTGTTTATTTTACGTTGTTGTTGTTGTTGTTTATTTGACGTTGTTTTTGACGTTGTTGTTGTTGTTGTTTATTTGACGTTGTTGTTGTTGTTGACATAGTTGTTATTTATTTGACGTTGTTGTTGTTGTTGACGTTGTTGTTGTTGTTTATTTGACGTTGTTGTTGTTCTTGTTGTTGTTTATTTGACGTTGTTGTTGTTGTTTTTCTAACATTGTTGTTGTTGTTGACATTGTTGTTGTTGTTGTTTATTAGACATTGTTGTTGTTGTTGATGTTGTTGTTGATGTTGTTTATTTGACGTTGTTGTTATTTATTTGACATTGTTGTTGTTGTTGTTTTTGTTGTTTATTTGACGTTGTTGTTGTTGTTTATTTGACATTGTTGTTGTTGTTGACGTTGATGTTGTTGTTGTTGTTGTTATTTATTTGACGTTGTTGTTGTTGTTGTTGTTTATTTGACGTTGTTGTTGTTGTTGTTGTTGTTTATTTGACGTTGTTGTTGTTGTTGTTTATTTGACGTTGTTGTTGTTGTTGTTGTTTTTGTTGTTTATTTGACGTTGTTGTTGTTGTTGACATTGTTGTTGTTGTTTATTTGACGTTGTTGTTGATGTTGTTGTTTATTTGACGTTGTTTTTGTTGTTGTTTATTTGACGTTGTTGTTGTTGTTGTTGTTGTTTATTTGACGTTGTTGTTGTTGTTGTTGTTGTTTATTTGACGTTGTTGTTGTTGTTGTTGTTTATTTGACGTTGTTGTTGTTGTTGTTGTTGTTTATTTGACGTTGTTGTTGTTGTTTATTTGACGTTGTTATTGTTGTTGTTGTTTATTTGACATTGTTGTTGCTTATTTGACGTTGTTGACGTTGTTGTTGTTGTTTTTTATTTGACCTTGTTGTTGTTATTGTTGACGTTGTTGTTGCTGTTCTTTATTTGACGTTGTTGTTGTTGTTGTTGTTTATTTGACGTTGTTGTTGTTGTTTATTTGACGTTGTTATTGTTGTTGTTGTTTATTTGACATTGTTGTTGCTTATTTGACGTTGTTGTTGTTGACGTTGTTGTTGTTGTTTTTTATTTGACCTTGTTGTTGTTATTGTTGACGTTGTTGTTGTTGTTCTTTATTTGACGTTGTTGTTGTTGTTGTTTATTTGACGTTGTTGTTGTTGTTGTTTATTTGACGTTGTTGTTGTTGTTGTTATTTATTTGACGTTGTTGTTGTTGTTGTTATTTATTTGACGTTGTTATTATTGTTGTTTATTTGACGTTGTTGTTGTTGTTGTTATTTATTTGACGTTGTTATTATTGTTGTTTATTTGACGTTGTTGTTTTTGTTGACGTTGGTGTTGTTGTTGTTTATTTGACGTTGTTGTTGTTTTGACATTGTTGTTGTTGTTGAGGTTGTTGTTGTTGTTGTTTATTTGACGTTGTTGTTATTGTTTATTTGATGTTGTTGTTGTTTATTTGACATTGTTGTTGTTGACGTGGTTGTTGTTGTTGGTTATTTGACGTTGTTGTTGTTGTTGTTTATTTGACATTGTTGTTGTTGTTGACGTTGTTGTTGTTGTTGTTGTTGTTTATTTGACGTTGTTGTGGTTGTTGACGTTGTTGTTGTTGTTATTATTTATTTGACGTTGTTGTTGTTGTTTATTTGACGTTGTTGTTGTTGTTTATTTGACGTTGTTGTTGTTGTTGTATATTTGACGTTGTTGTTGTTGTTGTTTTTGTTGTTTATTTGGCGTTGTTGTTGTTGACGTTGTTGTTGTTTTTTATTTGACGTTGTTGTTGTTGTTGTTGTTGTTGTTGTTGATTTGACGTTGTTGTTGTTGTTGTTGTTGTTATTTTTGTTGTTTATTTGACGTTGTTGTTGTTGTTGTTGTTGTTTTTGTTGTTTATTTGACGTTGTTGTTGTTGTTGACGTTGTTGTTGTTGTTTATTTGACGTTGTTGTTGTTGTTGTTGTTTATTTGACGTTGTTTTTGTTGTTGTTTATTTGACGTTGTTGTTGTTGTTGTTGTTTATTTGACGTTGTTGTTGTTGTTGTTGTTTATTTGACGTTGTTGTTGTTGTTGTTTATTTGACGTTGTTGTTGTTGTTTATTTGACGTTGTTATTGTTGTTGTTGTTTATTTGACATTGTTGTTGCTTATTTGACGTTGTTGTTGTTGACGTTGTTGTTGTTGTTTTTTATTTGACCTTGTTGTTGTTATTGTTGACGTTGTTGTTGTTGTTCTTTATTTGACGTTGTTGTTGTTGTTGTTTATTTGACGTTGTTGTTGTTGTTGTTTATTTGACGTTGTTGTTGTTGTTGTTGTTTATTTAACGTTGTTGTTTATTTGACGTTGTTGTTGTTGTTGACGTTGTTGTTGTTGTTGACGTTGTTGTTATTATTGTTGTTTATTTGACGTTGTTGTTTTTGTTGACGTTGGTGTTGTTGTTGTTTATTTGACGTTGTTGTTGTTGTTTTGACATTGTTGTTGTTGTTGAGGTTGTTGTTGTTGTTGTTTATTTGACGTTGTTGTTGTTGTTGTTGTTATTGTTTATTTGATGTTGTTGTTGTTTATTTGACATTGTTGTTGTTGACGTGGTTGTTGTTGTTGGTTATTTGACGTTGTTGTTGTTGTTGTTTATTTGACATTGTTGTTGTTGTTGACGTTGTTGTTGTTGTTGTTGTTTATTTGACGTTGTTGTGGTTGTTGTTGTTGTTGTTTATTTGACGTTGTTGTTGTTGTTGTTGTTTTTGTTGTTTATTTGGCGTTGTTGTTGTTGTTGACGTTGTTGTTGTTGTTTATTTGATGTTGTTGTTGTTGTTGTTTATTTGACGTTGTTGTTGTTGTTGTTTATTTGACATTGTTGTTGTTGTTTATTTTACGTTGTTGTTGTTGTTGTTTATTTGACGTTGTTTTTGACGTTGTTGTTGTTGTTGTTTATTTGACGTTGTTGTTGTTGTTGACATAGTTGTTATTTATTTGACGTTGTTGTTGTTGTTGACGTTGTTGTTGTTGTTTATTTGACGTTGTTGTTGTTCTTGTTGTTGTTTATTTGACGTTGTTGTTGTTGTTTTTCTGACATTGTTGTTGTTGTTGACATTGTTGTTGTTGTTGTTTATTAGACATTGTTGTTGTTGTTGATGTTGTTGTTGATGTTGTTTATTTGACGTTGTTGTTATTTATTTGACATTGTTGTTGTTGTTGTTTTTGTTGTTTATTTGACGTTGTTGTTGTTGTTTATTTGACATTGTTGTTGTTGTTGACGTTGATGTTGTTGTTGTTGTTGTTATTTATTTGACGTTGTTGTTGTTGTTGTTGTTTATTTGACGTTGTTGTTGTTGTTGTTGTTTATTTGACGTTGTTGTTGTTGTTGTTTATTTGACGTTGTTGTTGTTGTTGTTTTTGTTGTTTATTTGACGTTGTTGTTGTTGTTGACATTGTTGTTGTTGTTTATTTGACGTTGTTGTTGATGTTGTTGTTTATTTGACGTTGTTTTTGTTGTTGTTTATTTGACGTTGTTGTTGTTGTTGTTGTTGTTTATTTGACGTTGTTGTTGTTGTTGTTGTTGTTTATTTGACGTTGTTGTTGTTGTTGTTGTTTATTTGACGTTGTTGTTGTTGTTGTTGTTTATTTGACGTTGTTGTTGTTGTTTATTTGACGTTGTTATTGTTGTTGTTGTTTATTTGACATTGTTGTTGCTTATTTGACGTTGTTGACGTTGTTGTTGTTGTTTTTTATTTGACCTTGTTGTTGTTATTGTTGACGTTGTTGTTGCTGTTCTTTATTTGACGTTGTTGTTGTTGTTGTTGTTTATTTGACGTTGTTGTTGTTGTTTATTTGACGTTGTTATTGTTGTTGTTGTTTATTTGACATTGTTGTTGCTTATTTGACGTTGTTGTTGTTGACGTTGTTGTTGTTGTTTTTTATTTGACCTTGTTGTTGTTATTGTTGACGTTGTTGTTGTTGTTCTTTATTTGACGTTGTTGTTGTTGTTGTTTATTTGACGTTGTTGTTGTTGTTGTTTATTTGACGTTGTTGTTGTTGTTGTTATTTATTTGACGTTGTTGTTGTTGTTGTTATTTATTTGACGTTGTTATTATTGTTGTTTATTTGACGTTGTTGTTGTTGTTGTTATTTATTTGACGTTGTTATTATTGTTGTTTATTTGACGTTGTTGTTTTTGTTGACGTTGGTGTTGTTGTTGTTTATTTGACGTTGTTGTTGTTTTGACATTGTTGTTGTTGTTGAGGTTGTTGTTGTTGTTGTTTATTTGACGTTGTTGTTATTGTTTATTTGATGTTGTTGTTGTTTATTTGACATTGTTGTTGTTGACGTGGTTGTTGTTGTTGGTTATTTGACGTTGTTGTTGTTGTTGTTTATTTGACATTGTTGTTGTTGTTGACGTTGTTGTTGTTGTTGTTGTTGTTTATTTGACGTTGTTGTGGTTGTTGACGTTGTTGTTGTTGTTATTATTTATTTGACGTTGTTGTTGTTGTTTATTTGACGTTGTTGTTGTTGTTTATTTGACGTTGTTGTTGTTGTTGTATATTTGACGTTGTTGTTGTTGTTGTTTTTGTTGTTTATTTGGCGTTGTTGTTGTTGACGTTGTTGTTGTTTTTTATTTGACGTTGTTGTTGTTGTTGTTGTTGTTGTTGTTGATTTGACGTTGTTGTTGTTGTTGTTGTTGTTATTTTTGTTGTTTATTTGACGTTGTTGTTGTTGTTGTTGTTGTTGTTGTTTTTGTTGTTTATTTGACGTTGTTGTTGTTGTTGACGTTGTTGTTGTTGTTTATTTGACGTTGTTGTTGTTGTTGTTGTTTATTTGACGTTGTTTTTGTTGTTGTTTATTTGACGTTGTTGTTGTTGTTGTTGTTTATTTGACGTTGTTGTTGTTGTTGTTGTTTATTTGACGTTGTTGTTGTTGTTGTTTATTTGACGTTGTTGTTGTTGTTTATTTGACGTTGTTATTGTTGTTGTTGTTTATTTGACATTGTTGTTGCTTATTTGACGTTGTTGTTGTTGACGTTGTTGTTGTTGTTTTTTATTTGACCTTGTTGTTGTTATTGTTGACGTTGTTGTTGTTGTTCTTTATTTGACGTTGTTGTTGTTGTTGTTTATTTGACGTTGTTGTTGTTGTTGTTTATT
>OX451738.1:468480750-468483250 GCA_948472305.1 Vicia faba
TGTTATTTATTTGACATTGTTGTTGTTGTTGTTTTTGTTGTTTATTTGACGTTGTTGTTGTTGTTTATTTGACATTGTTGTTGTTGTTGACGTTGATGTTGTTGTTGTTGTTGTTATTTATTTGACGTTGTTGTTGTTGTTGTTGTTTATTTGACGTTGTTGTTGTTGTTGTTGTTGTTTATTTGACGTTGTTGTTGTTGTTGTTTATTTGACGTTGTTGTTGTTGTTGTTGTTGTTTATTTGACGTTGTTGTTGTTGTTGACATTGTTGTTGTTGTTTATTTGACGTTGTTGTTGATGTTGTTGTTTATTTGACGTTGTTTTTGTTGTTGTTTATTTGACGTTGTTGTTGTTGTTGTTGTTTATTTGACGTTGTTGTTGTTGTTGCTGTTGTTGTTTATTTGACGTTGTTGTTGTTGTTGTTGTTTATTTGACGTTGTTGTTGTTGTTGTTGTTGTTTATTTGACGTTGTTGTTGTTGTTGTTTATTTGACGTTGTTATTGTTGTTGTTGTTTATTTGACATTGTTGTTGCTTATTTGACGTTGTTGTTGTTGACGTTGTTGTTGTTGTTTTTTATTTGACCTTGTTGTTGTTATTGTTGACGTTGTTGTTGTTGTTCTTTATTTGACGTTGTTGTTGTTGTTGTTTATTTGACGTTGTTGTTGTTGTTGTTTATTTGACTTTGTTGTTGTTGTTGTTGTTTATTTGACGTTGTTGTTGTTGTTGTTATTTATTTGACGTTGTTATTATTGTTGTTTATTTGACGTTGTTGTTGTTGTTGTTATTTATTTGACGTTGTTATTATTGTTGTTTATTTGACGTTGTTGTTTTTGTTGACGTTGGTGTTGTTGTTGTTTATTTGACGTTGTTGTTGTTGTTTTGACATTGTTGTTGTTGTTGAGGTTGTTGTTGTTGTTGTTTATTTGACGTTGTTGTTATTGTTTATTTGATGTTGTTGTTGTTTATTTGACATTGTTGTTGTTGACGTGGTTGTTGTTGTTGGTTATTTGACATTGTTGTTGTTGTTGTTGTTTATTTGACATTGTTGTTGTTGTTGACGTTGTTGTTGTTGTTGTTGTTTATTTGACGTTGTTGTGGTTGTTGACGTTGTTGTTGTTGTTATTATTTATTTGACGTTGTTGTTGTTGTTTATTTGACGTTGTTGTTGTTGTTTATTTCACGTTGTTGTTGTTGTATATTTGACGTTGTTGTTGTTGTTGTTTTTGTTGTTTATTTGGCGTTGTTGTTGTTGACGTTGTTGTTGTTTTTTATTTGACGTTGTCTTTGTTGTTGTTGTTGTTGATTTGACGTTGTTGTTGTTGTTGTTGTTGTTATTTTTGTTGTTTATTTGACGTTGTTGTTGTTGTTGTTGTTGTTTTTGTTGTTTATTTGACGTTGTTGTTGTTGTTGACGTTGTTGTTGTTGTTTATTTGACGTTGTTGTTGTTGTTGTTGTTTATTTGACGTTGTTTTTGTTGTTGTTTATTTGACGTTGTTGTTGTTGTTGTTGTTGTTTATTTGACGTTGTTGTTGTTGTTGTTGTTTATTTGACGTTGTTGTTGTTGTTGTTGTTGTTTATTTGACGTTGTTGTTGTTGTTGTTTATTTGACGTTGTTGTTGTTGTTGTTTATTTGACGTTGTTATTGTTATTGTTGTTTATTTGACATTGTTGTTGCTTATTTGACGTTGTTGTTGTTGACGTTGTTGTTGTTGTTTTTTATTTGACCTTGTTGTTGTTATTGTTGACGTTGTTGTTGTTGTTCTTTATTTGACGTTGTTGTTGTTGTTGTTTATTTGACGTTGTTGTTGTTGTTTATTTGACGTTGTTGTTGTTGTTGTTGTTGTTTATTTGACGTTGTTGTTGTTGTTGTTATTTATTTGACGTTGTTGTTATTATTGTTGTTTATTTGACGTTGTTGTTGTTGTTGTTATTTATTTGACGTTGTTATTATTGTTGTTTATTTGACGTTGTTGTTTTTGTTGACGTTGGTGTTGTTGTTGTTTATTTGACGTTGTTGTTGTTGTTTTGACATTGTTGTTGTTGTTGAGGTTGTTGTTGTTGTTGTTTATTTGACGTTGTTGTTGTTGTTTTTGTTATTGTTTATTTGATGTTGTTGTTGTTTATTTGACATTGTTGTTGTTGACGTGGTTGTTGTTGTTGGTTATTTGACGTTGTTGTTGTTCTTGTTTATTTGACATTGTTGTTGTTGTTGACGTTGTTGTTGTTGTTGTTGTTGTTGTTGTTTATTTGACGTTGTTGTGGTTGTTGACATTGTTGTTGTTGTTGTTTATTTGACGTTGTTGTTGTTGTTGTTTTTGTTGTTTATTTGGCGTTGTTGTTGTTGTTGACGTTGTTGTTGTTGTTTATTTGATGTTGTTGTTGTTGTTGTTTATTTGACGTTGTTGTTGTTGTTGTTTATTTGACGTTGTTGTTGTTGTTGTTTATTTTACGTTGTTGTTGTTGTTATTGTTGTTGTTGTTTATTTGACGTTGTTGTTGTT
>OX451738.1:468488250-468493250 GCA_948472305.1 Vicia faba
TGTTGTTGACATTGTTGTTGTTGTTGACGTTGTTGTTGTTGTTGACGTTGTTGTTGTTGTTGATTTGACGTTGTTGTTGTTGACGTTGTTGTTGTTATTTATTTGACATTGTTGTTGTTGTTGACGGTGTTGTTGTTGTTGTTGTTGTTGATGTTGTTGTTGTTATTTATTTTACGTTGTTGTTGTTGTTGTTGTTGTTGTTTATTTGACATTGTTGTTGTTGTTTATTTGACGTTGTTGTTGTTTAATTGACGTTGCTGTTGTTGACGTTGTTGTTGTTGTTGTTTATTTGACGTTGTTGTTGTTTATTTGACGTAGTTGTTGTTGTTGACGTTGTTGGTGTTGTTGTTTATTTGACTTTGTTGTTGTTGTTTTTTTGACATTGTTGTTGTTGTTGACGTTGTTGTTGTTGTTTATTTGACGTTGTTGTTGTTGTTGACATTGTTGTTGTTGTTATTTATTTAACGTTGTTGTTTTTGTTGTTGTTTATTTGATGTTGTTGTTGTTGTTGTTGTTTATTTGACGTTTTTGTTGTTGTTGTTTATTTGACATTGTTGTTGTTGTTGTTGTTGTTTTTGTTGTTTATTTGACGTTGTTGTTGTTGACGTTGTTGTTGTTGTTGTTTATTTGACGTTGTTATTGTTGTTAATTTGACGTTGTTTTTGTTGTTGTTTATTTGACGTTGTTGATGTTGTTGTTTATTTGACGTTGTTGTAGTTGTTTATTTGACGTTTTTGTTGTTGTTGTTTATTTGACATTGTTGTTGTTGTTGTTGTTGTTTATTTGACGTTGTAGTTGTTGTTGACATAGTTGTTATTTATTTGACGTTGTTGTTGTTGTTGACGTTGTTGTTGTTTATTTGACGTTGTTGTTGTTCTTGTTGTTGTTTATTTGACGTTGTTGTTGTTGTTTTTCTGACATTGTTGTTGTTGTTGACATTGTTGTTGTTGTTGTTGTTTATTAGACATTGTTGTTGTTGTTGACGTTGTTGTTGATTTTGTTTATTTGACATTGTTGTTATTTATTTGACATTGTTGTTGTTGTTGACGTTGTTGTTGTTGTTGTTGTTTATTTGACGTTGTTGTTGTTGTTTATTTGACATTGTTGTTGTTGACGTTGATGTTGTTGTTGTTGTTTATTTGACGATGTTGTTGTTGTTGACGTTGTTGTTGTTGTTGTTATTTATTTGACGTTGTTGTTGTTGTTGTTTATTTGACGTTGTTGTTGTTGTTGTTGATGTTGTTTATTTGACGTTGTTGTTGTTGTTGTTGTTGTTTATTTGACGTTGTTGTTGTTGTTATTTATTTGACGTTGTTGTTATTATTGTTGTTTATTTGACGTTGTTGTTGTTGTTGTTATTTATTTGACGTTGTTATTATTGTTGTTTATTTGACGTTGTCGTTTTTGTTGACGTTGGTGTTGTTGTTGTTTATTTGACGTTGTTGTTGTTGTTTTGACATTGTTGTTGTTGTTGAGGTTGTTGTTGTTGTTGTTTATTTGACGTTGTTGTTGTTGTTGTTATTGTTTATTTGATGTTGTTGTTGTTTATTTGACATTGTTGTTGTTGACGTGGTTGTTGTTGTTGGTTATTTGACGTTGTTGTTGTTGTTGTTTATTTGACATTGTTGTTGTTGTTGACGTTGTTGTTGTTGTTGTTGTTTGTTTGACGTTGTTGTGGTTGTTGACGTTGTTGTTGTTGTTATTATTTATTTGACGTTGTTGTTGTTGTTTATTTGACGTTGTTGTTGTTGTTTATTTGACGTTGTTGTTGTTGTTGTTTATTTGACGTTGTTGTTGTTGTTGTTTTTGTTGTTTATTTGGCGTTGTTGTTGTTGTTGACGTTGTTGTTGTTGTTTATTTGACGTTGTTGTTGTTGTTGTTTATTTGACGTTGTTGTTGTTGTTGTTTATTTGACGTTGTTGTTGTTGTTTATTTTACGTTGTTGTTGTTGTTATTGTTGTTGTTGTTTATTTGACGTTGTTGTTGTTGACGTTGTTGTTGTTGTTGTTGTTTATTTGACGTTGTTGTTGTTGTTATTGACATAGTTGTTGTTTATTTGACGTTGTTGTTGTTCTTGACGTTGTTGTTGTTTATTTGACGTTGTTGTTGTTGTTCTTGTTGTTGTTTATTTGACGTTGTTGTTGTTGTTGTTGTTTATTTGACGTTGTTGTTGTTGTTGACGTTGTTGTTGTTGTTGTTGTTGTTGTTGTTTATTTGACGTTGTTGTTGACGTTGTTGTTGTTATTGTTTATTTGACTTTGTTGTTGTTGACATTGTTGTTGTTGTTGACGTTGTTGTTGTTGTTGACGTTGTTGTTGTTGTTGATTTGACGTTGTTGTTGTTGACGTTGTTGTTGTTGTTGTTTATTTGACATTGTTGTTGTTGTTGACGGTGTTGTTGTTGTTGTTGTTGTTGTTGTTGATGTTGTTATTTATTTTACGTTGTTGTTGTTGTTGTTGTTTATTTGACATTGTTGTTGTTGTTTATTTGACGTTGTTGTTGTTTAATTGACGTTGCTGTTGTTGACGTTGTTGTTGTTGTTGTTTATTTGACGTTATTGTTGTTTATTTGACGTAGTTGTTGTTGTTGACGTTGTTGGTGTTGTTGTTTATTTGACGTTGTTGTTGTTGTTTTTTTGACATTGTTGTTGTTGTTGACGTTGTTGTTGTTGTTTATTTGACGTTGTTGTTGTTGTTGACGTTGTTGTTGTTGTTGACGTTGTTGTTGTTGTTATTTATTTAACGTTGTTGTTTTTGTTGTTGTTTATTTGATGTTGTTGTTGTTGTTGTTGTTTATTTGACGTTTTTGTTGTTGTTGTTTATTTGACATTGTTGTTGTTGTTGTTGTTGTTGTTGTTGTTGTTGTTTATTTGACGTTGTTGTTGTTGACGTTGTTGTTGTTGTTGTTTATTTGACGTTGTTGTTGTTGTTAATTTGACGTTGTTTTTGTTGTTGTTTATTTGACGTTGTTGATGTTGTTGTTTATTTGACGTTGTTGTTGTTGTTGTTTATTTGACGTTGTTGTTGTTGTTGTTTATTTGACATTGTTGTTGTTGTTGTTGTTGTTGTTGTTTATTTGACGTTGTAGTTGTTGTTGACATAGTTGTTATTTATTTGACGTTGTTGTTGTTGTTGACGTTGTTGTTGTTTATTTGACGTTGTTGTTGTTCTTGTTGTTGTTTATTTGACGTTGTTGTTGTTGTTTTTCTGACATTGTTGTTGTTGTTGACATTGTTGTTGTTGTTGTTTATTAGACATTGTTGTTGTTGTTGACGTTGTTGTTGATGTTGTTTATTTGACGTTGTTGTTATTTATTTGACATTGTTGTTGTTGTTGACGTTGTTGTTGTTGTTGTTTATTTGACGTTGTTGTTGTTGTTTATTTGACATTGTTGTTGTTGTTGACGTTGATGTTGTTGTTGTTGTTTATTTGACGTTGTTGTTGTTGTTGTTGTTGTTATTTATTTGACGTTGTTGTTGTTGTTGTTGTTTATTTGACGTTGTTGTTGTTATTGTTGTTGTTGTTTTTGTTGTTTATTTGACGTTGTTGTTGTTGTTGACATTGTTGTTGTTGTTTATTTGACGTTGTTGTTGATGTTGTTGTTTATTTGACGTTGTTTTTGTTGTTGTTTATTTGACGTTGTTGTTGTTGTTGTTGTTTATTTGACGTTGTTGTTGTTGTTGTTGTTGTTTATTTGACGTTGTTGTTGTTGTTGTTTATTTGACGTTGTTGTTGTTGTTGTTGTTTATTTGACGTTGTTGTTGTTGTTTATTTGACGTTGTTATTGTTGTTGTTGTTTATTTGACATTGTTGTTGCTTATTTGACGTTGTTGTTGTTGACGTTGTTGTTGTTGTTTTTTATTTGACCTTGTTGTTGTTATTGTTGACGTTGTTGTTGTTGTTCTTTATTTGACGTTGTTGTTGTTGTTGTTGTTTATTTGACGTTGTTGTTGTTGTTGTTTATTTGACGTTGTTGTTGTTGTTGTTGTTTATTTGACGTTGTTGTTGTTGTTGTTGTTATTTATTTGACGTTGTTGTTATTATTGTTGTTTATTTGACGTTGTTGTTGTTGTTGTTATTTATTTGACGTTGTTATTATTGTTGTTTATTTGACGTTGTTGTTTTTGTTGACGTTGGTGTTGTTGTTGTTGTTTATTTGACGTTGTTGTTGTTGTTGTTGTTGTTGTTTATTTGACATTGTAGTTGTTGTTGACATAGTTGTTATTTATTTGACGTTGTTGTTGTTATTGACGTTGTTGTTGTTTATTTGACGTTGTTGTTGTTCTTGTTGTTGTTTATTTGACGTTGTTGTTGTTGTTTTCCTGACATTGTTGTTGTTGTTGACATTGTTGTTGTTGTTGTTTATTAGACATTGTTGTTGTTGTTGACGTTGTTGTTGATGTTGTTTATTTGACGTTGTTGTTATTTATTTGACATTGTTGTTGTTGTCGACGTTGTTGTTGTTGTTGTTTATTTGACGTTGTTGTTGTTGTTTATTTGACATTGTTGTTGTTGTTGACGTTGATGTTGTTGTTGTTGTTTATTTGACGATGTTGATGTTGTTGACGTTGTTGTTGTTGTTGTTATTTATTTGACGTTGTTGTTGTTGTTGTTTATTTGACGTTGTTGTTGTTGTTGTTGTTATTTATTTGACGTTGTTGTTGTTGTTGTTGTTTATTTGACGTTGTTGTTGTTATTGTTGTTGTTGTTTTTGTTGTTTATTTGACGTTGTTGTTGTTGTTGACATTGTTGTTGTTGTTTATTTGACGTTGTTGTTGATGTTGTTGTTTATTTGACATTGTTTTTGTTGTTGTTTATTTGACGTTGTTGTTGTTGTTGTTGTTTATTTGACGTTGTTGTTGTTGTTGTTGTTGTTGTTTATTTGACGTTGTTGTTGTTGTTGTTGTTTATTTGACGTTGTTGTTGTTGTTGTTGTTGTTTATTTGACGTTGTTGTTGTTGTTTATTTGACGTTGTTATTGTTGTTGTTGTTTATTTGACA
>OX451738.1:468513250-468520750 GCA_948472305.1 Vicia faba
GTTAATTTGACGTTGTTTTTGTTGTTGTTTATTTGACGTTGTTGATGTTGTTGTTGTTTATTTGACGTTGTTGTTGTTGTTGTTGTTTATTTGACATTGTTGTTGTTGTTTATTTTACGTTGTTGTTGTTTATTTGACGTTGTTGTTGACGTTGTTGTTGTTGTTGTTGTTGTTGTTTATTTGACGTTGTTGTTGTTGTTGACATAGTTGTTATTTATTTGACGTTGTTGTTGTTGTTGACGTTGTTGTTGTTTATTTGACGTTGTTGTTGTTCTTGTTGTTGTTTATTTGACGTTGTTGTTGTTGTTTTTCTGACATTGTTGTTGTTGTTGACATTGTTGTTGTTGTTGTTTATTAGACGTTGTTATTGTTGTTGACGTTGTTATTGATGTTGTTTATTTGACGTTGTTGTTATTTATTTGACATTGTTGTTGTTGTTGACGTTGTTGTTGTTGTTGTTTATTTGACGTTGTTGTTGTTATTTATTTGACATTGTTGTTGTTGTTGACGTTGTTGTTGTTGTTGTTTATTTGACGATGTTGTTGTTGTTGACGTTGTTGTTGTTGTTGTTATTTATTTGACGTTGTTGTTGTTGTTGTTGTCTATTTGACGTTGTTGTTGTTGTTTTTTATTTGACACTGTTGTTGTTGTTTATTTGATGTTGTTATTGTTGTTGTTGTTTATTTGACATTGTTGTTGCTTATTTGACGTTGTTGTTGTTGACGTTGTTGTTGTTGTTGTTTATTTGACGTTGTTGTTGTTATTGTTGACGTTGTTGTTGTTGTTGTTTATTTGACGTTGTTGTTGTTGTTGTTGTTGTTGTTTATTTGACGTTGTTGTTGTTGTTGTTGTTTATTTGACGTTGTTGTTGTTGTTGTTGTTGTTTATTTGACGTTGTTGTTGTTGTTGTTGTTGTTGTTATTTATTTGACGTTGTTATTATTGTTGTTTATTTGACGTTGTTGTTTTTGTTGACGTTGGTGTTGTTGTTGTTTATTTGACGTTGTTGTTGTTGTTTTGACATTGTTGTTGTTTATTTGACGTTGTTGTTGTTGTTATTGTTTATTTGATGTTGTTGTTGTTTATTTGACATTGTTGTTGTTGACGTGGTTGTTGTTGTTGGTTATTTGACGTTGCTGTTGTTGTTTATTTGACATTGTTGTTGTTGTTGACGTTGTTGTTATTGTTGTTGTTGTTTATTTGACGTTGTTGTGGTTGTTGACGTTGTTGTTGTTGTTATTATTTATTTGACGTTGTTGTTGTTGTTTATTTGACGTTGTTGTTGTTTTTTATTTGACGTTGTTTTTGTTGTTGTTTATTTGACGTTGTTGTTGTTGTTGTTTTTGTTATTTATTTGGCGTTGTTGTTGTTGTTGACGTTGTTGTTGTTGTTTATTTGACGTTGTTGTTGTTGTTGTTGTTGTTGTTTATTTGACGTTGTTGTTGTTGTTGTTTATTTTACGTTGTTGTTGTTGTTATTGTTGTTGTTGTTTATTTGACGTTGTTGTTATTGACGTTGTTGTTGTTGTTGTTTATTTGACGTTGTTGTTGTTGTTGACATAGTTGTTGTTTATTTGACGTTGTTGTTGTTGTTGATGTTGTTGTTGTTTATTTGACGTTGTTGTTGTTGTTGTTCTTATTGTTGTTTATTTGACGTTGTTGTTGTTGTTTTTTATTTGACGTTGTTGTTGTTGTTGACGTTGTTGTTGTTGTTGTTGTTGTTGTTATTTATTTGACGTTGTTGTTGACGTTGTTGTTGTTATTGTTTATTTGACTTTGTTGTTGTTGACATTGTTGTTGTTGTTGTTGACGTTGTTGTTGTTGTTAACGTTGTTGTTGTTGTTGTTGATTTGACATTGTTGTTGTTGTTGACGTTGTTGTTGTTGTTGTTGTTGTTTATTTGACATTGTTATTGTTGTTGACGGTGTTGTTGTTGTTGTTGTTGTTGATGTTGTTGTTGTTATTTATTTTACGTTGTTGTTGTTGTTGTTGTTGTTTATTTGACGTTGTTGTTGTTGTTTATTTGACGTTGTTGTTGTTGTTTAATTGATGTTGCTGTTGTTGACGTTGTTGTTGTTGTTGTTTATTTGACGTTGTTGTTGTTTATTTGACGTAGTTGTTGTTGTTGACGTTGTTGTTGTTGTTGTTTATTTGACGTTGTTGTTGTTGTTGTTGTTGTTTTTTTGACATTGTTGTTGTTGTTGACGTTGTTGTTGTTGTTTATTTGACGTTGTTGTTGTTGTTGTTGACGTTGTTGTTGTTGTTGTTATTTATTTAACGTTGTTGTTTTTGTTGTTGTTTATTTGATGTTGTTGTTGTTGTTTATTTGACGTTTTTGTTGTTGTTGTTGTTTATTTGACATTGTTGTTGTTGTTGTTGTTGTTTTTGTTGTTTATTTGACGTTGTTGTTGTTGACGTTGTTGTTGTTGTTGTTTATTTGACGTTGTTGTTGTTGTTGTTTATTTGACGTTGTTGATGTTGTTGTTTATTTGACGTTGTTTTTGTTGTTGTTTATTTGACGTTGTTGATGTTGTTGTTTATTTGACGTTGTTGTTGTTGTTGTTGTTATTATTTATTTGACGTTGTTGTTGTTGTTTATTTGACGTTGTTGTTGTTGTTTATTTGACGTTGTTGTTGTTGTTGTTTTTGTTGTTTATTTGGCGTTGTTGTTGTTGTTGACGTTGTTGTTGTTTATTTGACGTTGTTGTTGTTGTTGTTGTTTATTTGACGTTGTTGTTGTTGTTTATTTGACGTTGTTGTTGTTGTTTATTTGACGTTGTTGTTGTTGTTGTTTATTTGACGTTGTTGTTGTTGTTGTTGTTTATTTGACGTTGTTGTTGTTGTTGTTGTTTATTTGACGTTGTTGTTGTTGTTGTTTATTTGACGTTTTTGTTGTTGTTTATTTGATGTTGTTATTATTGTTGTTGTTTATTTGACATTGTTGTTGCTTATTTGACGTTGTTGTTGTTGACGTTGTTGTTGTTGTTGTTGTTTATTTGACGTTGTTGTTGTTATTGTTGACGTTGTTGTTGTTGTTCTTTATTTGACGTTGTTGTTGTTGTTGTTTATTTGACGTTGTTGTTGTTGTTGTTTATTTGACGTTGTTGTTGTTGTTGTTGTTTATTTGACGTTGTTGTTGTTGTTGTTGTTATTTATTTGACGTTGTTATTATTGTTGTTTATTTGACGTTGTTGTTTTTGTTGACGTTGGTGTTGTTGTTGTTTATTTGACGTTGTTGTTGTTGTTTTGACATTGTTGTTGTTGTTGAGGTTGTTGTTGTTGTTGTTTATTTGACGTTGTTGTTGTTGTTGTTATTGTTTATTTGATGTTGTTGTTATTTATTTGACATTGTTGTTGTTGACGTGGTTGTTGTTGTTGGTTATTTGACGTTGTTGTTGTTGTTTATTTGACATTGTTGTTGTTGTTGACGTTGTTGTTATTGTTGTTGTTGTTTATTTGACGTTGTTGTGGTTGTTGACGTTGTTGTTGTTGTTATTATTTATTTGACGTTGTTGTTGTTGTTTATTTGACGTTTTTGTTGTTGTTTTTGTTGTTTATTTGGCGTTGTTGTTGTTGTTGACGTTGTTGTTGTTGTTTATTTAACGTTGTTGTTGTTGTTGTTGTTGTTTATTTGACGTTGTTGTTGTTGTTGTTTATTTGACGTTGTTGTTGTTGTTATTTATTTTACGTGGTTGTTGTCTTTATTGTTGTTGTTGTTTATTTGACGTTGTTGTTATTGACGTTGTTGTTGTTGTTGTTTATTTGACGTTGTTGTTGTTGTTGACATAGTTGTTGTTTATTTGACGTTGTTGTTGTTGTTGACGTTGTTGTTGTTTATTTGACGTTGTTGTTGTTGTTCTTATTGTTGTTTATTTGACGTTGTTATTGTTGTTGTTTATTTGACGTTGTCGTTGTTGTTCTTATTGTTGTTCATTTGACGTTGTTATTGTTGTTGTTTATTTGACGTTGTTGTTATTGTTGACGTTGTTGTTGTTGTTGTTGTTGTTTATTTGACGTTGTTGTTGACGTTGTTGTTGTTATTGTTTATTTGACTTTGTTGTTGTTGACATTGTTGTTGTTGTTGTTGACGTTGTTGTTGTTGTTAACGTTGTTGTTGTTGTTGATTTGACGTTGTTGTTGTTGTTGACGTTGTTGTTATTGTTGTTTATTTGACATTGTTGTTGTTGTTGACGGTGTTGTTGTTGTTGTTGATGATGATGTTGTTGTTGTTATTTATTTTACGTTGTTGTTGTTGTTGTTGTTTATTTGACGTTGTTGTTGTTGTTTATTTGACGTTGTTGTTGTTGTTTAATTGACGTTGCTGTTGTTGACGTTGTTGTTGTTTATTATTTGACGTTGTTGTTGTTTATTTGACGTAGTTGTTGTTGTTGACGTTGTTGTTGTTGTTGTTTATTTGAAGTTGTTGTTGTTGATGTTTTTTTGACATTGTTGTTGTTGTTGACGTTGTTGTTGTTGTTTATTTGACGTTGTTGTTGTTGTTGACGTTGTTGTTGTTGTTGTTATTTATTTAACGTTGTTGTTTTTGTTGTTGTTTATTTGATTTGTTGTTGTTGTTTATTTGACGTTTTTGTTGTTGTTGTTTATTTGACATTGTTGTTGTTGTTGTTGTTGTTGTTGTTTTTGTTGTTTATTTGACGTTGTTGTTGTTGACGTTGTTGTTGTTGTTGTTTATTTGACGTTGTTGTTGTTGTTGTTTATTTGACGTTGTTGTTGTTGTTGTTTATTTGACGTTGTTGTTGTTGTTGTTTATTTGACGTTGTTGTTGTTGTTTATTTTACGTTGTTGTTGTTGTTATTGTTGTTGTTGTTTATTTGACGTTGTTGTTGTTGACGTTGTTGTTGTTGTTGTTTATTTGACGTTGTTGTTGTTGTTGACATAGTTGTTGTTTATTTGACGTTGTTGACGTTGTTGTTGTTGTTGTTTATTTGACGTTGTTGTTGTTGTTGACATAGTTGTTGTTTATTTGACGTTATTGTTGTTGTTGACGTTGTTGTTGTTTATTTGACGTTGTTGTTGTTGTTCTTGTTGTTGTTTATTTGACGTTGTTGTTGTTGACGTTGTTGTTGTTGTTGTTGTTGTTTATTTGACGTTGTTGTTGACGTTGTTGTTGTTATTGTTTATTTGACTTTGTTGTTGTTGACATTGTTGTTGTTGTTGACGTTGTTATTGTTGTTGACGTTGTTGTTGTTGTTGATTTGACGTTGTTGTTGTTGTTGACGTTGTTGTTGTTGTTGTTTATTTGACATTGTTGTTGTTGTTGACGGTGTTGTTGTTGTTGTTGTTGTTGTTGATGATGTTGTTGTTGTTATTTATTTTACGTTGTTGTTGTTGTTGTTGTTTATTTGACATTGTTGTTGTTGTTTATTTGACGTTGTTGTTGTTGTTTAATTGACGTTGTTGTTGTTGACGTTGTTGTTGTTGTTGTTGTTTATTTGACGTTGTTGTTGTTTATTTGACGTAGTTGTTGTTGTTGACGTTGTTGTTGTTGTTGTTTATTTGACGTTGTTGTTGTTATTGTTTTTTTGACATTGTTGTTGTTGTTGACGTTGTTGTTGTTGTTTATTTGACGTTGTTGTTGTTGTTGACGTTGTTGGTGTTGGTGTTATTTATTTAACGTTGTTGTTTTTGTTGTTGTTTATTTGATGTTGTTGTTGTTGTTGTTTATTTGACGTTTTTGTTGTTGTTGTTTATTTGACATTGTTGTTGTTGTTGTTGTTGTTTTTGTTGTTTATTTGACGTTGTTGTTGTTGACGTTGTTGTTGTTGTTTATTTGACGTTGTTGTTGTTGTTAATTTGACGTTGTTTTTGTTGTTGTTTATTTGACGTTGTTGATGTTGTTGTTGTTTATTTGACGTTGTTGTTGTTGTTGTTTATTTGACATTGTTGTTGTTGTTTATTTTACGTTGTTGTTGTTTATTTGACGTTGTTGTTGACGTTGTTGTTGTTGTTGTTGTTGTTGTTGTTTATTTGACGTTGTTGTTGTTGTTGACATAGTTGTTATTTATTTGACGTTGTTGTTGTTGTTGACGTTGTTGTTGTTTATTTGACGTTGTTGTTGTTCTTGTTGTTGTTTATTTGACGTTGTTGTTGTTGTTTTTCTGACATTGTTGTTGTTGTTGACATTGTTGTTGTTGTTGTTTATTAGACGTTGTTGTTGTTGACGTTGTTATTGATGTTGTTTATTTGACGTTGTTGTTATTTATTTGACATTGTTGTTGTTGTTGACGTTGTTGTTGTTGTTGTTTATTTGACGTTGTTGTTGTTATTTATTTGACATTGTTGTTGTTGTTGACGTTGTTGTTGTTGTTGTTTATTTGACGATGTTGTTGTTGTTGACGTTGTTGTTGTTGTTGTTATTTATTTGACGTTGTTGTTGTTGTTGTTGTCTATTTGACGTTGTTGTTGTTGTTGTTGTTGTTTTTTATTTGACACTGTTGTTGTTGTTTATTTGATGTTGTTATTGTTGTTGTTGTTTATTTGACATTGTTGTTGCTTATTTGACGTTGTTGTTGTTGACGTTGTTGTTGTTGTTGTTTATTTGACGTTGTTGTTGTTATTGTTGACGTTGTTGTTGTTGTTGTTTATTTGACGTTGTTGTTGTTGTTTATTTGACGTTGTTGTTGTTGTTGTTTATTTGACGTTGTTGTTGTTGTTGTTGTTGTTTATTTGACGTTGTTGTTGTTGTTGTTGTTGTTGTTGTTATTTATTTGACGTTGTTATTATTGTTGTTTATTTGACGTTGTTGTTGTTGACGTTGTTGTTGTTGTTGTTTATTTGACGTTGTTGTTGTTGTTGTTTATTTGACGTTGTTGTTGTTGTTTATTTGACGTTGTTGTTGTTGTTTATTTTACGTTGTTGTTGTTGTTATTGTTGTTGTTGTTTATTTGACGTTGTTGTTGTTGACGTTGTTGTTGTTGTTGTTGTTTATTTGACGTTGTTGTTGTTGTTGACATAGTTGTTGTTTATTTGACGTTGTTGACGTTGTTGTTGTTTATTTGACGTTGTTGTTGTTGTTGACATAGTTGTTGTTCATTTGACGTTATTGTTGTTGTTGACGTTGTTGTTGTTTATTTGACGTTGTTGTTGTTGTTCTTGTTGTTGTTTATTTGACGTTGTTGTTGTTGACGTTGTTGTTGTTGTTGTTGTTTATTTGACGTTGTTGTTGACGTTGTTGTTGTTATTGTTTATTTGACTTTGTTGTTGTTGACATTGTTGTTGTTGTTGACGTTGTTATTGTTGTTGACGTTGTTGTTGTTGTTGATTTGACGTTGTTGTTGTTGTTGACGTTGTTGTTGTTGTTGTTTATTTGACATTGTTGTTGTTGTTGACGGTGTTGTTGTTGTTGTTGTTGTTGATGATGTTGTTGTTGTTATTTATTTTACGTTGTTGTTGTTGTTGTTGTTTATTTGACATTGTTGTTGTTGTTTATTTGACGTTGTTGTTGTTGTTTAATTGACGTTGTTGTTGTTGACGTTGTTGTT
>OX451738.1:468528250-468563250 GCA_948472305.1 Vicia faba
GTTGTTTATTTGACGTTTTTGTTGTTGACGTTGTTGTTGTTGTTGTTTATTTGACGTTGTTGTTGTTGTTAATTTGACATTGTTTTTGTTGTTGTTTATTTGACGTTGTTGATGTTGTTGTTTATTTGACGTTGTTGTTGTTGTTGTTTATTTGACGTTGTTGTTGTTGTTGTTTATTTGACATTGTTGTTGTTGTTTATTTTACGTTGTTGTTGTTGTTGTTTATTTGACGTTGTTGTTGACGTTGTTGTTGTTGTTGTTTATTTGATGTTGTTGTTGTTGTTGACATAGTTGTTATTTATTTGACGTTGTTGTTGTTGACGTTGTTGTTGTTTATTTGACGTTGTTGTTGTTCTTGTTGTTGTTTATTTGACGTTGTTGTTGTTGTTTTTCTGACATTGTTGTTGTTGTTGACATTGTTGTTGTTGTTGTTTATTAGACATTGTTGTTGTTGTTGATGTTGTTGTTGATGTTGTTTATTTGACGTTGTTGTTATTTATTTGACATTGTTGTTGTTGTTGTTGTTGTTGTTTATTTGACGTTGTTGTTGTTGTTTATTTGACATTGTTGTTGTTGTTGACGTTGATGTTGTTGTTGTTGTTGTTATTTATTTGACGTTGTTGTTGTTGTTGTTTATTTGACGTTGTTGTTGTTGTTTATTTGACGTTGTTGTTGTTGTTGTTTATTTGACGTTGTTGTTGTTGTTGTTGTTGTTTTTGTTGTTTATTTGACGTTGTTGTTGTTGTTGACATTGTTGTTGTTGTTTATTTGACGTTGTTGTTGATGTTGTTGTTTATTTGACGTTGTTTTTGTTGTTGTTTATTTGACGTTGTTGTTGTTGTTGTTGTTGTTTATTTGACGTTGTTGTTGTTGTTGTTGTTGTTGTTTATTTGACGTTGTTGTTGTTGTTGTTGTTTATTTGACGTTGTTGTTGTTGTTGTTGTTGTTGTTTATTTGACGTTGTTGTTGTTGTTTATTTGACGTTGTTATTGTTGTTGTTGTTTATTTGACATTGTTGTTGCTTATTTGACGTTGTTGTTGTTGACGTTGTTGTTGTTGTTTTTTATTTGACCTTGTTGTTGTTATTGTTGACGTTGTTGTTGTTGTTCTTTATTTGACGTTGTTGTTGTTGTTGTTTATTTGACGTTGTTGTTGTTGTTGTTGTTTATTTGACGTTGTTGTTGTTGTTGTTGTTATTTATTTGACGTTGTTATTATTGTTGTTTATTTGACGTTGTTGTTTTTGTTGACGTTGGTGTTGTTGTTGTTTATTTGACGTTGTTGTTGTTGTTTTGACATTGTTGTTGTTGTTGAGGTTGTTGTTGTTGTTGTTTATTTGACGTTGTTGTTGTTGTTGTTATTGTTTATTTGATGTTGTTGTTGTTTATTTGACATTGTTATTGTTGACGTGGTTGTTGTTGTTGGTTATTTGACGTTGTTGTTGTTGTTGTTGATTTGACATTGTTGTTGTTGTTGACGTTGTTGTTGTTGTTGTTGTTGTTTATTTGACGTTGTTGTGGTTGTTGATGTTGTTGTTGTTGTTATTATTTATTTGACGTTGTTGTTGTTGTTTATTTGACGTTGTTGTTGTTGTTTATTTGACGTTGTTGTTGTTGTTGTTTATTTGACGTTGTTGTTGTTGTTGTTTTTGTTGTTTATTTGGCGTTGTTGTTGTTGTTGACGTTGTTGTTGTTGTTTATTTGACGTTGTTGTTATTGTTGTTGTTGTTTATTTGACGTTGTTGTTGTTGACGTTGTTGTTGTTGTTGTTTATTTGACGTTGTTGTTGTTGTTGACATAGTTGTTGTTTATTTGACGTTGGTGTTGTTCTTGACGTTGTTGTTGTTTATTTGACATTGTTGTTGTTGTTTTTGTTGTTGTTTATATTACGTTGTTGTTGTTGTTGTTTATTTGACGTTGTTGTTGTTGTTGACGTTGTTGTTGTTGTTGTTGTTTATTTGACGTTGTTGTTGACGTTGTTGTTGTTATTGTTTATTTGACTTTGTTGTTGTTGACATTGTTGTTGTTGTTGACGTTGTTGTTGTTGTTGACGTTGTTGTTGTTGTTGATTTGACGTTGTTGTTGTTGTTGTTGACGTTGTTGTTGTTGTTGTTTATTTGACATTGTTGTTGTTGTTGACGGTGTTGTTGTTGTTGTTGATGTTGTTGTTGTTGTTATTTATTTTACGTTGTTGTTGTTGTTTATTTGACATTGTTGTTGTTGTATATTTGATGTTGTTGTTGTTGTTTAATTGACGTTGCTGTTGTTGACGTTGTTGTTGTTGTTGTTTATTTGACGTTGTTGTTGTTTATTTGACGTAGATGTTGTTGTTGACGTTGTTGGTGCTGTTGTTTATTTGACGTTGTTGTTGTTGTTGTTTTTTTGACATTATTGTTGTTGTTGACGTTGTTGTTGTTGTTGTTGTTTATTTGACGTTGTTGTTGTTGTTGTTGACATTGTTGTTGTTGTTGTTATTTATTTAACGTTGTTGTTTTTGTTGTTGTTTATTTGATGTTGTTGTTGTTGTTGTTGTTTATTTGACGTTTTTGTTGTTGACGTTGTTGTTGTTGTTGTTTATTTGACGTTGTTGTTGTTGTTAATTTGACATTGTTTTTGTTGTTGTTTATTTGACGTTGTTGATGTTGTTGTTTATTTGACGTTGTTGTTGTTGTTGTTTATTTGACGTTGTTGTTGTTGTTGTTGTTTATTTGACATTGTTGTTGTTGTTTATTTTACGTTGTTGTTGTTGTTGTTTATTTGACGTTGTTGTTGACGTTGTTGTTGTTGTTGTTTATTTGATGTTGTTGTTGTTGTTGACATAGTTGTTATTTATTTGACGTTGTTGTTGTTGACGTTGTTGTTGTTTATTTGACGTTGTTGTTGTTGTTGTTGTTGTTTATTTGACGTTGTTGTTGTTGTTTTTCTGACATTGTTGTTGTTGTTGACATTGTTGTTGTTGTTGTTTATTAGACATTGTTGTTGTTGTTGATGTTGTTGTTGATGTTGTTTATTTGACGTTGTTGTTATTTATTTGACATTGTTGTTGTTGTTGTTGTTGTTGTTTATTTGACGTTGTTGTTGTTGTTTATTTGACATTGTTGTTGTTGTTGACGTTGATGTTGTTGTTGTTGTTGTTGTTATTTATTTGACGTTGTTGTTGTTGTTGTTTATTTGACGTTGTTGTTGTTGTTTATTTGACGTTGTTGTTGTTGTTGTTGTTTATTTGACGTTGTTGTTGTTGTTGTTGTTGTTTTTGTTGTTTATTTGACGTTGTTGTTGTTGTTGACATTGTTGTTGTTGTTTATTTGACGTTGTTGTTGATGTTGTTGTTTATTTGACGTTGTTTTTGTTGTTGTTTATTTGACGTTGTTGTTGTTGTTGTTGTTGTTTATTTGACGTTGTTGTTGTTGTTGTTGTTGTTTATTTGACGTTGTTGTTGTTGTTGTTGTTGTTTATTTGATGTTGTTGTTGTTGTTGTTGTTGTTGTTTATTTGACGTTGTTGTTGTTGTTTATTTGACGTTGTTATTGTTGTTGTTGTTTATTTGACATTGTTGTTGCTTATTTGACGTTGTTGTTGTTGACGTTGTTGTTGTTGTTTTTTATTTGACCTTGTTGTTGTTATTGTTGACGTTGTTGTTGTTGTTCTTTATTTGACGTTGTTGTTGTTGTTGTTTATTTGACGTTGTTGTTGTTGTTGTTGTTTATTTGACGTTGTTGTTGTTGTTGTTATTATTTATTTGACGTTGTTATTATTGTTGTTTATTTGACGTTGTTGTTTTTGTTGACGTTGGTGTTGTTGTTGTTTATTTGACGTTGTTGTTGTTGTTTTGACATTGTTGTTGTTGTTGAGGTTGTTGTTGTTGTTGTTTATTTGACGTTGTTGTTGTTGTTGTTATTGTTTATTTGATGTTGTTGTTGTTTATTTGACATTGTTATTGTTGACGTGGTTGTTGTTGTTGGTTATTTGACGTTGTTGTTGTTGTTGTTGATTTGACATTGTTGTTGTTGTTGACGTTGTTGTTGTTGTTGTTGTTGTTTATTTGACGTTGTTGTGGTTGTTGACGTTGTTGTTGTTGTTATTATTTATTTGACGTTGTTGTTGTTGTTTATTTGACGTTGTTGTTGTTGTTTATTTGACGTTGTTGTTGTTGTTGTTTATTTGACGTTGTTGTTGTTGTTGTTTTTGTTGTTTATTTGGCGTTGTTGTTGTTGTTGACGTTGTTGTTGTTGTTTATTTGACGTTGTTGTTATTGTTGTTGTTGTTTATTTGACGTTGTTGTTGTTGACGTTGTTGTTGTTGTTGTTTATTTGACGTTGTTGTTGTTGTTGACATAGTTGTTGTTTATTTGACGTTGGTGTTGTTCTTGACGTTGTTGTTGTTTATTTGACATTGTTGTTGTTGTTTTTGTTGTTGTTTATATTACGTTGTTGTTGTTGTTGTTTATTTGACGTTGTTGTTGTTGTTGACGTTGTTGTTGTTGTTGTTGTTTATTTGACGTTGTTGTTGACGTTGTTGTTGTTATTGTTTATTTGACTTTGTTGTTGTTGACATTGTTGTTGTTGTTGACGTTGTTGTTGTTGTTGACGTTGTTGTTGTTGTTGATTTGACGTTGTTGTTGTTGTTGTTGACGTTGTTGTTGTTGTTGTTTATTTGACATTGTTGTTGTTGTTGACGGTGTTGTTGTTGTTGTTGATGTTGTTGTTGTTGTTATTTATTTTACGTTGTTGTTGTTGTTTATTTGACATTGTTGTTGTTGTATATTTGATGTTGTTGTTGTTGTTTAATTGACGTTGCTGTTGTTGACGTTGTTGTTGTTGTTGTTTATTTGACGTTGTTGTTGTTTATTTGACGTAGATGTTGTTGTTGACGTTGTTGGTGCTGTTGTTTATTTGACGTTGTTGTTGTTGTTGTTTTTTTGACATTATTGTTGTTGTTGACGTTGTTGTTGTTGTTGTTGTTTATTTGACGTTGTTGTTGTTGTTGACATTGTTGTTGTTGTTGTTATTTATTTAACGTTGTTGTTTTTGTTGTTGTTTATTTGATGTTGTTGTTGTTGTTGTTGTTTATTTGACGTTTTTGTTGTTGACGTTGTTGTTGTTGTTGTTTATTTGACGTTGTTGTTGTTGTTAATTTGACATTGTTTTTGTTGTTGTTTATTTGACGTTGTTGATGTTGTTGTTTATTTGACGTTGTTGTTGTTGTTGTTTATTTGACGTTGTTGTTGTTGTTGTTGTTTATTTGACATTGTTGTTGTTGTTTATTTTACGTTGTTGTTGTTGTTGTTTATTTGACGTTGTTGTTGACGTTGTTGTTGTTGTTGTTTATTTGATGTTGTTGTTGTTGTTGACATAGTTGTTGTTGATGTTGTTTATTTGACGTTGTTGTTATTTATTTGACATTGTTGTTGTTGTTGTTGTTGTTGTTTATTTGACGTTGTTGTTGTTGTTTATTTGACATTGTTGTTGTTGTTGACGTTGATGTTGTTGTTGTTGTTGTTATTTATTTGACGTTGTTGTTGTTGTTGTTTATTTGACGTTGTTGTTGTTGTTTATTTGACGTTGTTGTTGTTGTTGTTTATTTGACGTTGTTGTTGTTGTTGTTGTTGTTTTTGTTGTTTATTTGACGTTGTTGTTGTTGTTGACATTGTTGTTGTTGTTTATTTGACGTTGTTGTTGATGTTGTTGTTTATTTGACGTTGTTTTTGTTGTTGTTTATTTGACGTTGTTGTTGTTGTTGTTGTTGTTTATTTGACGTTGTTGTTGTTGTTGTTGTTGTTTATTTGACGTTGTTGTTGTTGTTGTTGTTGTTTATTTGATGTTGTTGTTGTTGTTGTTGTTGTTTATTTGACGTTGTTGTTGTTGTTTATTTGACGTTGTTATTGTTGTTGTTGTTTATTTGACATTGTTGTTGCTTATTTGACGTTGTTGTTGTTGACGTTGTTGTTGTTGTTTTTTATTTGACCTTGTTGTTGTTATTGTTGACGTTGTTGTTGTTGTTCTTTATTTGACGTTGTTGTTGTTGTTGTTTATTTGACGTTGTTGTTGTTGTTGTTTATTTGACGTTGTTGTTGTTGTTGTTATTTATTTGACGTTGTTATTATTGTTGTTTATTTGGCGTTGTTGTTTTTGTTGACGTTGGTGTTGTTGTTGTTTATTTGACGTTGTTGTTGTTGTTTTGACATTGTTGTTGTTGTTGAGGTTGTTGTTGTTGTTGTTTATTTGACGTTGTTGTTGTTGTTGTTATTGTTTATTTGATGTTGTTGTTGTTTATTTGACATTGTTATTGTTGACGTGGTTGTTGTTGTTGGTTATTTGACGTTGTTGTTGTTGTTGTTGATTTGACATTGTTGTTGTTGTTGACGTTGTTGTTGTTGTTGTTGTTGTTTATTTGACGTTGTTGTGGTTGTTGACGTTGTTGTTGTTGTTATTATTTATTTGACGTTGTTGTTGTTGTTTATTTGACGTTGTTGTTGTTGTTTATTTGACGTTGTTGTTGTTGTTGTTGTTTATTTGACGTTGTTGTTGTTGTTGTTTTTGTTGTTTATTTGGCGTTGTTGTTGTTGACGTTGTTGTTGTTGTTTATTTGACGTTGTTGTTATTGTTGTTGTTGTTTATTTGACGTTGTTGTTGTTGACGTTGTTGTTGTTGTTGTTTATTTGACGTTGTTGTTGTTGTTGACATAGTTGTTGTTTATTTGACGTTGGTGTTGTTCTTGACGTTGTTGTTGTTTATTTGACATTGTTGTTGTTGTTTTTGTTGTTGTTTATATTACGTTGTTGTTGTTGTTGTTTATTTGACGTTGTTGTTGTTGTTGACGTTGTTGTTGTTGTTGTTGTTTATTTGACGTTGTTGTTGACGTTGTTGTTGTTATTGTTTATTTGACTTTGTTGTTGTTGACATTGTTGTTGTTGTTGACGTTGTTGTTGTTGTTGACGTTGTTGTTGTTGTTGATTTGACGTTGTTGTTGTTGTTGACGTTGTTGTTGTTGTTGTTTATTTGACATTGTTGTTGTTGTTGACGGTGTTGTTGTTGTTGTTGATGTTGTTGTTGTTGTTATTTATTTTACGTTGTTGTTGTTGTTTATTTGACATTGTTGTTGTTGTATATTTGATGTTGTTGTTGTTGTTTAATTGACGTTGCTGTTGTTGACGTTGTTGTTGTTGTTGTTTATTTGACGTTGTTGTTGTTTATTTGACGTAGATGTTGTTGTTGACGTTGTTGGTGCTGTTGTTTATTTGACGTTGTTGTTGTTGTTGTTTTTTTGACATTATTGTTGTTGTTGACGTTGTTGTTGTTGTTGTTGTTTATTTGACGTTGTTGTTGTTGTTGACATTGTTGTTGTTGTTGTTATTTATTTAACGTTGTTGTTTTTGTTGTTGTTTATTTGATGTTGTTGTTGTTGTTGTTGTTTATTTGACGTTTTTGTTGTTGACGTTGTTGTTGTTGTTGTTTATTTGACGTTGTTGTTGTTGTTAATTTGACATTGTTTTTGTTGTTGTTTATTTGACGTTGTTGATGTTGTTGTTTATTTGACGTTGTTGTTGTTGTTGTTTATTTGACGTTGTTGTTGTTGTTGTTTATTTGACATTGTTGTTGTTGTTTATTTTACGTTGTTGTTGTTGTTGTTTATTTGACGTTGTTGTTGACGTTGTTGTTGTTGTTGTTGTTGTTTATTTGATGTTGTTGTTGTTGTTGACATAGTTGTTATTTATTTGACGTTGTTGTTGTTGACGTTGTTGTTGTTTATTTGACGTTGTTGTTGTTCTTGTTGTTGTTTATTTGACGTTGTTGTTGTTGTTTTTCTGACATTGTTGTTGTTGTTGACATTGTTGTTGTTGTTGTTTATTAGACATTGTTGTTGTTGTTGATGTTGTTGTTGATGTTGTTTATTTGACGTTGTTGTTATTTATTTGACATTGTTGTTGTTGTTGTTGTTGTTGTTTATTTGACGTTGTTGTTGTTGTTTATTTGACATTGTTGTTGTTGTTGACGTTGATGTTGTTGTTGTTGTTGTTATTTATTTGACGTTGTTGTTGTTGTTTATTTGACGTTGTTGTTGTTGTTTATTTGACGTTGTTGTTGTTGTTGTTTATTTGACGTTGTTGTTGTTGTTGTTGTTTTTGTTGTTTATTTGACGTTGTTGTTGTTGTTGACATTGTTGTTGTTTTTTATTTGACGTTGTTGTTGATGTTGTTGTTTATTTGACGTTGTTTTTGTTGTTGTTTATTTGACGTTGTTGTTGTTGTTGTTGTTGTTTATTTGACGTTGTTGTTGTTGTTGTTGTTGTTTATTTGACGTTGTTGTTGTTGTTGTTGTTGTTTATTTGACGTTGTTGTTGTTGTTGTTGTTGTTGTTTATTTGACGTTGTTGTTGTTGTTTATTTGACGTTGTTATTGTTGTTGTTGTTTATTTGACATTGTTGTTGCTTATTTGACGTTGTTGTTGTTGACGTTGTTGTTGTTGTTTTTTATTTGACCTTGTTGTTGTTATTGTTGACGTTGTTGTTGTTGTTGTTGTTCTTTATTTGACGTTGTTGTTGTTGTTGTTTATTTGACGTTGTTGTTGTTGTTGTTTATTTGACGTTGTTGTTGTTGTTGTTGTTATTTATTTGACGTTGTTATTATTGTTGTTTATTTGACGTTGTTGTTTTTGTTGACGTTGGTGTTGTTGTTGTTTATTTGACGTTGTTGTTGTTGTTTTGACATTGTTGTTGTTGTTGAGGTTGTTGTTGTTGTTGTTTATTTGACGTTGTTGTTGTTGTTGTTATTGTTTATTTGATGTTGTTGTTGTTTATTTGACATTGTTATTGTTGACGTGGTTGTTGTTGTTGGTTATTTGACGTTGTTGTTGTTGTTGTTGATTTGACATTGTTGTTGTTGTTGACGTTGTTGTTGTTGTTGTTGTTGTTTATTTGACGTTGTTGTGGTTGTTGACGTTGTTGTTGTTGTTATTATTTATTTGACGTTGTTGTTGTTGTTTATTTGACGTTGTTGTTGTTGTTTATTTGACGTTGTTGTTGTTGTTGTTTATTTGACGTTGTTGTTGTTGTTGTTTTTGTTGTTTATTTGGCGTTGTTGTTGTTGTTGACGTTGTTGTTGTTGTTTATTTGACGTTGTTGTTATTGTTGTTGTTGTTTATTTGACGTTGTTGTTGTTGACGTTGTTGTTGTTGTTGTTTATTTGACGTTGTTGTTGTTGTTGACATAGTTGTTGTTTATTTGACGTTGGTGTCGTTCTTGACGTTGTTGTTGTTTATTTGACATTGTTGTTGTTGTTTTTGTTGTTGTTTATATTACGTTGTTGTTGTTGTTGTTTATTTGACGTTGTTGTTGTTGTTGACGTTGTTGTTGTTGTTGTTGTTTATTTGACGTTGTTGTTGACGTTGTTGTTGTTATTGTTTATTTGACTTTGTTGTTGTTGACATTGTTGTTGTTGTTGACGTTGTTGTTGTTGTTGACGTTGTTGTTGTTGTTGATTTGACGTTGTTGTTGTTGTTGTTGACGTTGTTGTTGTTGTTGTTTATTTGACATTGTTGTTGTTGTTGACGGTGTTGTTGTTGTTGTTGATGTTGTTGTTGTTGTTATTTATTTTACGTTGTTGTTGTTGTTTATTTGACATTGTTGTTGTTGTATATTTGATGTTGTTGTTGTTGTTTAATTGACGTTGCTGTTGTTGACGTTGTTGTTGTTGTTGTTTATTTGACGTTGTTGTTGTTTATTTGACGTAGATGTTGTTGTTGACGTTGTTGGTGCTGTTGTTTATTTGACGTTGTTGTTGTTGTTGTTTTTTTGACATTATTGTTGTTGTTGACGTTGTTGTTGTTGTTGTTGTTTATTTGACGTTGTTGTTGTTGTTGACATTGTTGTTGTTGTTGTTATTTATTTAACGTTGTTGTTTTTGTTGTTGTTTATTTGATGTTGTTGTTGTTGTTGTTGTTTATTTGACGTTTTTGTTGTTGACGTTGTTGTTGTTGTTGTTTATTTGACGTTGTTGTTGTTGTTAATTTGACATTGTTTTTGTTGTTGTTTATTTGACGTTGTTGATGTTGTTGTTTATTTGACGTTGTTGTTGTTGTTGTTTATTTGACGTTGTTGTTGTTGTTGTTTATTTGACATTGTTGTTGTTGTTTATTTTACGTTGTTGTTGTTGTTGTTTATTTGACGTTGTTGTTGACGTTGTTGTTGTTGTTGTTTATTTGATGTTGTTGTTGTTGTTGACATAGTTGTTATTTATTTGACGTTGTTGTTGTTGACGTTGTTGTTGTTTATTTGACATTGTTGTTGTTGTTGATGTTGTTGTTGATGTTGTTTATTTGACGTTGTTGTTATTTATTTGACATTGTTGTTGTTGTTGTTGTTGTTGTTTATTTGACGTTGTTGTTGTTGTTTATTTGACATTGTTGTTGTTGTTGACGTTGATGTTGTTGTTGTTGTTGTTATTTATTTGACGTTGTTGTTGTTGTTGTTTATTTGACGTTGTTGTTGTTGTTTATTTGACGTTGTTGTTGTTGTTGTTTATTTGACGTTGTTGTTGTTGTTGTTGTTGTTTTTGTTGTTTATTTGACGTTGTTGTTGTTGTTGACATTGTTGTTGTTGTTTATTTGACGTTGTTGTTGATGTTGTTGTTTATTTGACGTTGTTTTTGTTGTTGTTTATTTGACGTTGTTGTTGTTGTTGTTGTTGTTTATTTGACGTTGTTGTTGTTGTTGTTGTTGTTGTTTATTTGACGTTGTTGTTGTTGTTGTTGTTTATTTGACGTTGTTGTTGTTGTTGTTGTTGTTGTTGTTTATTTGACGTTGTTGTTGTTGTTTATTTGACGTTGTTATTGTTGTTGTTGTTTATTTGACATTGTTGTTGCTTATTTGACGTTGTTGTTGTTGACGTTGTTGTTGTTGTTTTTTATTTGACCTTGTTGTTGTTATTGTTGACGTTGTTGTTGTTGTTCTTTATTTGACGTTGTTGTTGTTGTTGTTTATTTGACGTTGTTGTTGTTGTTGTTGTTTATTTGACGTTGTTGTTGTTGTTGTTGTTATTTATTTGACGTTGTTATTATTGTTGTTTATTTGACGTTGTTGTTTTTGTTGACGTTGGTGTTGTTGTTGTTTATTTGACGTTGTTGTTGTTGTTTTGACATTGTTGTTGTTGTTGAGGTTGTTGTTGTTGTTGTTTATTTGACGTTGTTGTTGTTGTTGTTATTGTTTATTTGATGTTGTTGTTGTTTATTTGACATTGTTATTGTTGACGTGGTTGTTGTTGTTGGTTATTTGACGTTGTTGTTGTTGTTGTTGATTTGACATTGTTGTTGTTGTTGACGTTGTTGTTGTTGTTGTTGTTGTTTATTTGACGTTGTTGTGGTTGTTGATGTTGTTGTTGTTGTTATTATTTATTTGACGTTGTTGTTGTTGTTTATTTGACGTTGTTGTTGTTGTTTATTTGACGTTGTTGTTGTTGTTGTTTATTTGACGTTGTTGTTGTTGTTGTTTTTGTTGTTTATTTGGCGTTGTTGTTGTTGTTGACGTTGTTGTTGTTGTTTATTTGACGTTGTTGTTATTGTTGTTGTTGTTTATTTGACGTTGTTGTTGTTGACGTTGTTGTTGTTGTTGTTTATTTGACGTTGTTGTTGTTGTTGACATAGTTGTTGTTTATTTGACGTTGGTGTTGTTCTTGACGTTGTTGTTGTTTATTTGACATTGTTGTTGTTGTTTTTGTTGTTGTTTATATTACGTTGTTGTTGTTGTTGTTTATTTGACGTTGTTGTTGTTGTTGACGTTGTTGTTGTTGTTGTTGTTTATTTGACGTTGTTGTTGACGTTGTTGTTGTTATTGTTTATTTGACTTTGTTGTTGTTGACATTGTTGTTGTTGTTGACGTTGTTGTTGTTGTTGACGTTGTTGTTGTTGTTGATTTGACGTTGTTGTTGTTGTTGTTGACGTTGTTGTTGTTGTTGTTTATTTGACATTGTTGTTGTTGTTGACGGTGTTGTTGTTGTTGTTGATGTTGTTGTTGTTGTTATTTATTTTACGTTGTTGTTGTTGTTTATTTGACATTGTTGTTGTTGTATATTTGATGTTGTTGTTGTTGTTTAATTGACGTTGCTGTTGTTGACGTTGTTGTTGTTGTTGTTTATTTGACGTTGTTGTTGTTTATTTGACGTAGATGTTGTTGTTGACGTTGTTGGTGCTGTTGTTTATTTGACGTTGTTGTTGTTGTTGTTTTTTTGACATTATTGTTGTTGTTGACGTTGTTGTTGTTGTTGTTGTTTATTTGACGTTGTTGTTGTTGTTGTTGACATTGTTGTTGTTGTTGTTATTTATTTAACGTTGTTGTTTTTGTTGTTGTTTATTTGATGTTGTTGTTGTTGTTGTTGTTTATTTGACGTTTTTGTTGTTGACGTTGTTGTTGTTGTTGTTTATTTGACGTTGTTGTTGTTGTTAATTTGACATTGTTTTTGTTGTTGTTTATTTGACGTTGTTGATGTTGTTGTTTATTTGACGTTGTTGTTGTTGTTGTTTATTTGACGTTGTTGTTGTTGTTGTTGTTTATTTGACATTGTTGTTGTTGTTTATTTTACGTTGTTGTTGTTGTTGTTTATTTGACGTTGTTGTTGACGTTGTTGTTGTTGTTGTTTATTTGATGTTGTTGTTGTTGTTGACATAGTTGTTATTTATTTGACGTTGTTGTTGTTGACGTTGTTGTTGTTTATTTGACGTTGTTGTTGTTGTTGTTGTTGTTTATTTGACGTTGTTGTTGTTGTTTTTCTGACATTGTTGTTGTTGTTGACATTGTTGTTGTTGTTGTTTATTAGACATTGTTGTTGTTGTTGATGTTGTTGTTGATGTTGTTTATTTGACGTTGTTGTTATTTATTTGACATTGTTGTTGTTGTTGTTGTTGTTGTTTATTTGACGTTGTTGTTGTTGTTTATTTGACATTGTTGTTGTTGTTGACGTTGATGTTGTTGTTGTTGTTGTTGTTATTTATTTGACGTTGTTGTTGTTGTTGTTTATTTGACGTTGTTGTTGTTGTTTATTTGACGTTGTTGTTGTTGTTGTTGTTTATTTGACGTTGTTGTTGTTGTTGTTGTTGTTTTTGTTGTTTATTTGACGTTGTTGTTGTTGTTGACATTGTTGTTGTTGTTTATTTGACGTTGTTGTTGATGTTGTTGTTTATTTGACGTTGTTTTTGTTGTTGTTTATTTGACGTTGTTGTTGTTGTTGTTGTTGTTTATTTGACGTTGTTGTTGTTGTTGTTGTTGTTTATTTGACGTTGTTGTTGTTGTTGTTGTTGTTTATTTGATGTTGTTGTTGTTGTTGTTGTTGTTGTTTATTTGACGTTGTTGTTGTTGTTTATTTGACGTTGTTATTGTTGTTGTTGTTTATTTGACATTGTTGTTGCTTATTTGACGTTGTTGTTGTTGACGTTGTTGTTGTTGTTTTTTATTTGACCTTGTTGTTGTTATTGTTGACGTTGTTGTTGTTGTTCTTTATTTGACGTTGTTGTTGTTGTTGTTTATTTGACGTTGTTGTTGTTGTTGTTGTTTATTTGACGTTGTTGTTGTTGTTGTTATTATTTATTTGACGTTGTTATTATTGTTGTTTATTTGACGTTGTTGTTTTTGTTGACGTTGGTGTTGTTGTTGTTTATTTGACGTTGTTGTTGTTGTTTTGACATTGTTGTTGTTGTTGAGGTTGTTGTTGTTGTTGTTTATTTGACGTTGTTGTTGTTGTTGTTATTGTTTATTTGATGTTGTTGTTGTTTATTTGACATTGTTATTGTTGACGTGGTTGTTGTTGTTGGTTATTTGACGTTGTTGTTGTTGTTGTTGATTTGACATTGTTGTTGTTGTTGACGTTGTTGTTGTTGTTGTTGTTGTTTATTTGACGTTGTTGTGGTTGTTGACGTTGTTGTTGTTGTTATTATTTATTTGACGTTGTTGTTGTTGTTTATTTGACGTTGTTGTTGTTGTTTATTTGACGTTGTTGTTGTTGTTGTTTATTTGACGTTGTTGTTGTTGTTGTTTTTGTTGTTTATTTGGCGTTGTTGTTGTTGTTGACGTTGTTGTTGTTGTTTATTTGACGTTGTTGTTATTGTTGTTGTTGTTTATTTGACGTTGTTGTTGTTGACGTTGTTGTTGTTGTTGTTTATTTGACGTTGTTGTTGTTGTTGACATAGTTGTTGTTTATTTGACGTTGGTGTTGTTCTTGACGTTGTTGTTGTTTATTTGACATTGTTGTTGTTGTTTTTGTTGTTGTTTATATTACGTTGTTGTTGTTGTTGTTTATTTGACGTTGTTGTTGTTGTTGACGTTGTTGTTGTTGTTGTTGTTTATTTGACGTTGTTGTTGACGTTGTTGTTGTTATTGTTTATTTGACTTTGTTGTTGTTGACATTGTTGTTGTTGTTGACGTTGTTGTTGTTGTTGACGTTGTTGTTGTTGTTGATTTGACGTTGTTGTTGTTGTTGTTGACGTTGTTGTTGTTGTTGTTTATTTGACATTGTTGTTGTTGTTGACGGTGTTGTTGTTGTTGTTGATGTTGTTGTTGTTGTTATTTATTTTACGTTGTTGTTGTTGTTTATTTGACATTGTTGTTGTTGTATATTTGATGTTGTTGTTGTTGTTTAATTGACGTTGCTGTTGTTGACGTTGTTGTTGTTGTTGTTTATTTGACGTTGTTGTTGTTTATTTGACGTAGATGTTGTTGTTGACGTTGTTGGTGCTGTTGTTTATTTGACGTTGTTGTTGTTGTTGTTTTTTTGACATTATTGTTGTTGTTGACGTTGTTGTTGTTGTTGTTGTTTATTTGACGTTGTTGTTGTTGTTGACATTGTTGTTGTTGTTGTTATTTATTTAACGTTGTTGTTTTTGTTGTTGTTTATTTGATGTTGTTGTTGTTGTTGTTGTTTATTTGACGTTTTTGTTGTTGACGTTGTTGTTGTTGTTGTTTATTTGACGTTGTTGTTGTTGTTAATTTGACATTGTTTTTGTTGTTGTTTATTTGACGTTGTTGATGTTGTTGTTTATTTGACGTTGTTGTTGTTGTTGTTTATTTGACGTTGTTGTTGTTGTTGTTGTTTATTTGACATTGTTGTTGTTGTTTATTTTACGTTGTTGTTGTTGTTGTTTATTTGACGTTGTTGTTGACGTTGTTGTTGTTGTTGTTTATTTGATGTTGTTGTTGTTGTTGACATAGTTGTTGTTGATGTTGTTTATTTGACGTTGTTGTTATTTATTTGACATTGTTGTTGTTGTTGTTGTTGTTGTTTATTTGACGTTGTTGTTGTTGTTTATTTGACATTGTTGTTGTTGTTGACGTTGATGTTGTTGTTGTTGTTGTTATTTATTTGACGTTGTTGTTGTTGTTGTTTATTTGACGTTGTTGTTGTTGTTTATTTGACGTTGTTGTTGTTGTTGTTTATTTGACGTTGTTGTTGTTGTTGTTGTTTTTGTTGTTTATTTGACGTTGTTGTTGTTGTTGACATTGTTGTTGTTGTTTATTTGACGTTGTTGTTGATGTTGTTGTTTATTTGACGTTGTTTTTGTTGTTGTTTATTTGACGTTGTTGTTGTTGTTGTTGTTGTTTATTTGACGTTGTTGTTGTTGTTGTTGTTGTTTATTTGACGTTGTTGTTGTTGTTGTTGTTGTTTATTTGATGTTGTTGTTGTTGTTGTTGTTGTTTATTTGACGTTGTTGTTGTTGTTTATTTGACGTTGTTATTGTTGTTGTTGTTTATTTGACATTGTTGTTGCTTATTTGACGTTGTTGTTGTTGACGTTGTTGTTGTTGTTTTTTATTTGACCTTGTTGTTGTTATTGTTGACGTTGTTGTTGTTGTTCTTTATTTGACGTTGTTGTTGTTGTTGTTTATTTGACGTTGTTGTTGTTGTTGTTTATTTGACGTTGTTGTTGTTGTTGTTATTTATTTGACGTTGTTATTATTGTTGTTTATTTGGCGTTGTTGTTTTTGTTGACGTTGGTGTTGTTGTTGTTTATTTGACGTTGTTGTTGTTGTTTTGACATTGTTGTTGTTGTTGAGGTTGTTGTTGTTGTTGTTTATTTGACGTTGTTGTTGTTGTTGTTATTGTTTATTTGATGTTGTTGTTGTTTATTTGACATTGTTATTGTTGACGTGGTTGTTGTTGTTGGTTATTTGACGTTGTTGTTGTTGTTGTTGATTTGACATTGTTGTTGTTGTTGACGTTGTTGTTGTTGTTGTTGTTGTTTATTTGACGTTGTTGTGGTTGTTGACGTTGTTGTTGTTGTTATTATTTATTTGACGTTGTTGTTGTTGTTTATTTGACGTTGTTGTTGTTGTTTATTTGACGTTGTTGTTGTTGTTGTTGTTTATTTGACGTTGTTGTTGTTGTTGTTTTTGTTGTTTATTTGGCGTTGTTGTTGTTGACGTTGTTGTTGTTGTTTATTTGACGTTGTTGTTATTGTTGTTGTTGTTTATTTGACGTTGTTGTTGTTGACGTTGTTGTTGTTGTTGTTTATTTGACGTTGTTGTTGTTGTTGACATAGTTGTTGTTTATTTGACGTTGGTGTTGTTCTTGACGTTGTTGTTGTTTATTTGACATTGTTGTTGTTGTTTTTGTTGTTGTTTATATTACGTTGTTGTTGTTGTTGTTTATTTGACGTTGTTGTTGTTGTTGACGTTGTTGTTGTTGTTGTTGTTTATTTGACGTTGTTGTTGACGTTGTTGTTGTTATTGTTTATTTGACTTTGTTGTTGTTGACATTGTTGTTGTTGTTGACGTTGTTGTTGTTGTTGACGTTGTTGTTGTTGTTGATTTGACGTTGTTGTTGTTGTTGACGTTGTTGTTGTTGTTGTTTATTTGACATTGTTGTTGTTGTTGACGGTGTTGTTGTTGTTGTTGATGTTGTTGTTGTTGTTATTTATTTTACGTTGTTGTTGTTGTTTATTTGACATTGTTGTTGTTGTATATTTGATGTTGTTGTTGTTGTTTAATTGACGTTGCTGTTGTTGACGTTGTTGTTGTTGTTGTTTATTTGACGTTGTTGTTGTTTATTTGACGTAGATGTTGTTGTTGACGTTGTTGGTGCTGTTGTTTATTTGACGTTGTTGTTGTTGTTGTTTTTTTGACATTATTGTTGTTGTTGACGTTGTTGTTGTTGTTGTTGTTTATTTGACGTTGTTGTTGTTGTTGACATTGTTGTTGTTGTTGTTATTTATTTAACGTTGTTGTTTTTGTTGTTGTTTATTTGATGTTGTTGTTGTTGTTGTTGTTTATTTGACGTTTTTGTTGTTGACGTTGTTGTTGTTGTTGTTTATTTGACGTTGTTGTTGTTGTTAATTTGACATTGTTTTTGTTGTTGTTTATTTGACGTTGTTGATGTTGTTGTTTATTTGACGTTGTTGTTGTTGTTGTTTATTTGACGTTGTTGTTGTTGTTGTTTATTTGACATTGTTGTTGTTGTTTATTTTACGTTGTTGTTGTTGTTGTTTATTTGACGTTGTTGTTGACGTTGTTGTTGTTGTTGTTGTTGTTTATTTGATGTTGTTGTTGTTGTTGACATAGTTGTTATTTATTTGACGTTGTTGTTGTTGACGTTGTTGTTGTTTATTTGACGTTGTTGTTGTTCTTGTTGTTGTTTATTTGACGTTGTTGTTGTTGTTTTTCTGACATTGTTGTTGTTGTTGACATTGTTGTTGTTGTTGTTTATTAGACATTGTTGTTGTTGTTGATGTTGTTGTTGATGTTGTTTATTTGACGTTGTTGTTATTTATTTGACATTGTTGTTGTTGTTGTTGTTGTTGTTTATTTGACGTTGTTGTTGTTGTTTATTTGACATTGTTGTTGTTGTTGACGTTGATGTTGTTGTTGTTGTTGTTATTTATTTGACGTTGTTGTTGTTGTTTATTTGACGTTGTTGTTGTTGTTTATTTGACGTTGTTGTTGTTGTTGTTTATTTGACGTTGTTGTTGTTGTTGTTGTTTTTGTTGTTTATTTGACGTTGTTGTTGTTGTTGACATTGTTGTTGTTTTTTATTTGACGTTGTTGTTGATGTTGTTGTTTATTTGACGTTGTTTTTGTTGTTGTTTATTTGACGTTGTTGTTGTTGTTGTTGTTGTTTATTTGACGTTGTTGTTGTTGTTGTTGTTGTTTATTTGACGTTGTTGTTGTTGTTGTTGTTGTTTATTTGACGTTGTTGTTGTTGTTGTTGTTGTTGTTTATTTGACGTTGTTGTTGTTGTTTATTTGACGTTGTTATTGTTGTTGTTGTTTATTTGACATTGTTGTTGCTTATTTGACGTTGTTGTTGTTGACGTTGTTGTTGTTGTTTTTTATTTGACCTTGTTGTTGTTATTGTTGACGTTGTTGTTGTTGTTGTTGTTCTTTATTTGACGTTGTTGTTGTTGTTGTTTATTTGACGTTGTTGTTGTTGTTGTTTATTTGACGTTGTTGTTGTTGTTGTTGTTATTTATTTGACGTTGTTATTATTGTTGTTTATTTGACGTTGTTGTTTTTGTTGACGTTGGTGTTGTTGTTGTTTATTTGACGTTGTTGTTGTTGTTTTGACATTGTTGTTGTTGTTGAGGTTGTTGTTGTTGTTGTTTATTTGACGTTGTTGTTGTTGTTGTTATTGTTTATTTGATGTTGTTGTTGTTTATTTGACATTGTTATTGTTGACGTGGTTGTTGTTGTTGGTTATTTGACGTTGTTGTTGTTGTTGTTGATTTGACATTGTTGTTGTTGTTGACGTTGTTGTTGTTGTTGTTGTTGTTTATTTGACGTTGTTGTGGTTGTTGACGTTGTTGTTGTTGTTATTATTTATTTGACGTTGTTGTTGTTGTTTATTTGACGTTGTTGTTGTTGTTTATTTGACGTTGTTGTTGTTGTTGTTTATTTGACGTTGTTGTTGTTGTTGTTTTTGTTGTTTATTTGGCGTTGTTGTTGTTGTTGACGTTGTTGTTGTTGTTTATTTGACGTTGTTGTTATTGTTGTTGTTGTTTATTTGACGTTGTTGTTGTTGACGTTGTTGTTGTTGTTGTTTATTTGACGTTGTTGTTGTTGTTGACATAGTTGTTGTTTATTTGACGTTGGTGTCGTTCTTGACGTTGTTGTTGTTTATTTGACATTGTTGTTGTTGTTTTTGTTGTTGTTTATATTACGTTGTTGTTGTTGTTGTTTATTTGACGTTGTTGTTGTTGTTGACGTTGTTGTTGTTGTTGTTGTTTATTTGACGTTGTTGTTGACGTTGTTGTTGTTATTGTTTATTTGACTTTGTTGTTGTTGACATTGTTGTTGTTGTTGACGTTGTTGTTGTTGTTGACGTTGTTGTTGTTGTTGATTTGACGTTGTTGTTGTTGTTGTTGACGTTGTTGTTGTTGTTGTTTATTTGACATTGTTGTTGTTGTTGACGGTGTTGTTGTTGTTGTTGATGTTGTTGTTGTTGTTATTTATTTTACGTTGTTGTTGTTGTTTATTTGACATTGTTGTTGTTGTATATTTGATGTTGTTGTTGTTGTTTAATTGACGTTGCTGTTGTTGACGTTGTTGTTGTTGTTGTTTATTTGACGTTGTTGTTGTTTATTTGACGTAGATGTTGTTGTTGACGTTGTTGGTGCTGTTGTTTATTTGACGTTGTTGTTGTTGTTGTTTTTTTGACATTATTGTTGTTGTTGACGTTGTTGTTGTTGTTGTTGTTTATTTGACGTTGTTGTTGTTGTTGACATTGTTGTTGTTGTTGTTATTTATTTAACGTTGTTGTTTTTGTTGTTGTTTATTTGATGTTGTTGTTGTTGTTGTTTATTTGACGTTTTTGTTGTTGACGTTGTTGTTGTTGTTGTTTATTTGACGTTGTTGTTGTTGTTAATTTGACATTGTTTTTGTTGTTGTTTATTTGACGTTGTTGATGTTGTTGTTTATTTGACGTTGTTGTTGTTGTTGTTTATTTGACGTTGTTGTTGTTGTTGTTTATTTGACATTGTTGTTGTTGTTTATTTTACGTTGTTGTTGTTGTTGTTTATTTGACGTTGTTGTTGACGTTGTTGTTGTTGTTGTTTATTTGATGTTGTTGTTGTTGTTGACATAGTTGTTATTTATTTGACGTTGTTGTTGTTGACGTTGTTGTTGTTTATTTGACGTTGTTGTTGTTCTTGTTGTTGTTTATTTGACGTTGTTGTTGTTGTTTTTCTGACATTGTTGTTGTTGTTGACATTGTTGTTGTTGTTGTTTATTAGACATTGTTGTTGTTGTTGATGTTGTTGTTGATGTTGTTTATTTGACGTTGTTGTTATTTATTTGACATTGTTGTTGTTGTTGTTGTTGTTGTTTATTTGACGTTGTTGTTGTTGTTTATTTGACATTGTTGTTGTTGTTGACGTTGATGTTGTTGTTGTTGTTGTTATTTATTTGACGTTGTTGTTGTTGTTGTTTATTTGACGTTGTTGTTGTTGTTTATTTGACGTTGTTGTTGTTGTTGTTTATTTGACGTTGTTGTTGTTGTTGTTGTTTATTTGACGTTGTTTTTGTTGTTGTTTATTTGACGTTGTTGTTGTTGTTGTTGTTGTTTATTTGACGTTGTTGTTGTTGTTGTTGTTGTTTATTTGACGTTGTTGTTGTTGTTGTTGTTGTTGTTGTTGTTTATTTGACGTTGTTGTTGTTGTTGTTGTTGTTGTTTATTTGACGTTGTTGTTGTTGTTTATTTGACGTTGTTATTGTTGTTGTTGTTTATTTGACATTGTTGTTGCTTATTTGACGTTGTTGTTGTTGACGTTGTTGTTGTTGTTTTTTATTTGACCTTGTTGTTGTTATTGTTGACGTTGTTGTTGTTGTTCTTTATTTGACGTTGTTGTTGTTGTTGTTTATTTGACGTTGTTGTTGTTGTTGTTGTTTATTTGACGTTGTTGTTGTTGTTGTTGTTATTTATTTGACGTTGTTATTATTGTTGTTTATTTGACGTTGTTGTTTTTGTTGACGTTGGTGTTGTTGTTGTTTATTTGACGTTGTTGTTGTTGTTTTGACATTGTTGTTGTTGTTGAGGTTGTTGTTGTTGTTGTTGTTGTTTATTTGACGTTGTTGTTGTTGTTGTTATTGTTTATTTGATGTTGTTGTTGTTTATTTGACATTGTTATTGTTGACGTGGTTGTTGTTGTTGGTTATTTGACGTTGTTGTTGTTGTTGTTGATTTGACATTGTTGTTGTTGTTGACGTTGTTGTTGTTGTTGTTGTTTATTTGACGTTGTTGTGGTTGTTGATGTTGTTGTTGTTGTTATTATTTATTTGACGTTGTTGTTGTTGTTTATTTGACGTTGTTGTTGTTGTTTATTTGACGTTGTTGTTGTTGTTGTTTATTTGACGTTGTTGTTGTTGTTGTTTTTGTTGTTTATTTGGCGTTGTTGTTGTTGTTGACGTTGTTGTTGTTGTTTATTTGACGTTGTTGTTATTGTTGTTGTTGTTTATTTGACGTTGTTGTTGTTGACGTTGTTGTTGTTGTTGTTTATTTGACGTTGTTGTTGTTGTTGACATAGTTGTTGTTTATTTGACGTTGGTGTTGTTCTTGACGTTGTTGTTGTTTATTTGACATTGTTGTTGTTGTTTTTGTTGTTGTTTATATTACGTTGTTGTTGTTGTTGTTTATTTGACGTTGTTGTTGTTGTTGACGTTGTTGTTGTTGTTGTTGTTTATTTGACGTTGTTGTTGACGTTGTTGTTGTTATTGTTTATTTGACTTTGTTGTTGTTGACATTGTTGTTGTTGTTGACGTTGTTGTTGTTGTTGACGTTGTTGTTGTTGTTGATTTGACGTTGTTGTTGTTGTTGTTGACGTTGTTGTTGTTGTTGTTTATTTGACATTGTTGTTGTTGTTGACGGTGTTGTTGTTGTTGTTGATGTTGTTGTTGTTGTTATTTATTTTACGTTGTTGTTGTTGTTTATTTGACATTGTTGTTGTTGTATATTTGATGTTGTTGTTGTTGTTTAATTGACGTTGCTGTTGTTGACGTTGTTGTTGTTGTTGTTTATTTGACGTTGTTGTTGTTTATTTGACGTAGATGTTGTTGTTGACGTTGTTGGTGCTGTTGTTTATTTGACGTTGTTGTTGTTGTTGTTTTTTTGACATTATTGTTGTTGTTGACGTTGTTGTTGTTGTTGTTGTTTATTTGACGTTGTTGTTGTTGTTGACATTGTTGTTGTTGTTGTTATTTATTTAACGTTGTTGTTTTTGTTGTTGTTTATTTGATGTTGTTGTTGTTGTTGTTGTTTATTTGACGTTTTTGTTGTTGACGTTGTTGTTGTTGTTGTTTATTTGACGTTGTTGTTGTTGTTAATTTGACATTGTTTTTGTTGTTGTTTATTTGACGTTGTTGATGTTGTTGTTTATTTGACGTTGTTGTTGTTGTTGTTTATTTGACGTTGTTGTTGTTGTTGTTGTTTATTTGACATTGTTGTTGTTGTTTATTTTACGTTGTTGTTGTTGTTGTTTATTTGACGTTGTTGTTGACGTTGATGTTGTTGTTGTTGTTTATTTGATGTTGTTGTTGTTGTTGACATAGTTGTTATTTATTTGACGTTGTTGTTGTTGACGTTGTTGTTGTTTATTTGACGTTGTTGTTGTTGTTGTTGTTGTTTATTTGACGTTGTTGTTGTTGTTTTTCTGACATTGTTGTTGTTGTTGACATTGTTGTTGTTGTTGTTTATTAGACATTGTTGTTGTTGTTGATGTTGTTGTTGATGTTGTTTATTTGACGTTGTTGTTATTTATTTGACATTGTTGTTGTTGTTGTTGTTGTTGTTTATTTGACGTTGTTGTTGTTGTTTATTTGACATTGTTGTTGTTGTTGACGTTGATGTTGTTGTTGTTGTTGTTGTTATTTATTTGACGTTGTTGTTGTTGTTGTTTATTTGACGTTGTTGTTGTTGTTTATTTGACGTTGTTGTTGTTGTTGTTTATTTGACGTTGTTGTTGTTGTTGTTGTTGTTTTTGTTGTTTATTTGACGTTGTTGTTGTTGTTGACATTGTTGTTGTTGTTTATTTGACGTTGTTGTTGATGTTGTTGTTTATTTGACGTTGTTTTTGTTGTTGTTTATTTGACGTTGTTGTTGTTGTTGTTGTTGTTTATTTGACGTTGTTGTTGTTGTTGTTGTTGTTTATTTGACGTTGTTGTTGTTGTTGTTGTTGTTTATTTGATGTTGTTGTTGTTGTTGTTGTTGTTGTTTATTTGACGTTGTTGTTGTTGTTTATTTGACGTTGTTATTGTTGTTGTTGTTTATTTGACATTGTTGTTGCTTATTTGACGTTGTTGTTGTTGACGTTGTTGTTGTTGTTTTTTATTTGACCTTGTTGTTGTTATTGTTGACGTTGTTGTTGTTGTTCTTTATTTGACGTTGTTGTTGTTGTTGTTTATTTGACGTTGTTGTTGTTGTTGTTGTTTATTTGACGTTGTTGTTGTTGTTGTTATTATTTATTTGACGTTGTTATTATTGTTGTTTATTTGACGTTGTTGTTTTTGTTGACGTTGGTGTTGTTGTTGTTTATTTGACGTTGTTGTTGTTGTTTTGACATTGTTGTTGTTGTTGAGGTTGTTGTTGTTGTTGTTTATTTGACGTTGTTGTTGTTGTTGTTATTGTTTATTTGATGTTGTTGTTGTTTATTTGACATTGTTATTGTTGACGTGGTTGTTGTTGTTGGTTATTTGACGTTGTTGTTGTTGTTGATTTGACATTGTTGTTGTTGTTGACGTTGTTGTTGTTGTTGTTGTTGTTTATTTGACGTTGTTGTGGTTGTTGACGTTGTTGTTGTTGTTATTATTTATTTGACGTTGTTGTTGTTGTTTATTTGACGTTGTTGTTGTTGTTTATTTGACGTTGTTGTTGTTGTTGTTTATTTGACGTTGTTGTTGTTGTTGTTTTTGTTGTTTATTTGGCGTTGTTGTTGTTGTTGACGTTGTTGTTGTTGTTTATTTGACGTTGTTGTTATTGTTGTTGTTGTTTATTTGACGTTGTTGTTGTTGACGTTGTTGTTGTTGTTGTTTATTTGACGTTGTTGTTGTTGTTGACATAGTTGTTGTTTATTTGACGTTGGTGTTGTTCTTGACGTTGTTGTTGTTTATTTGACATTGTTGTTGTTGTTTTTGTTGTTGTTTATATTACGTTGTTGTTGTTGTTGTTTATTTGACGTTGTTGTTGTTGTTGACGTTGTTGTTGTTGTTGTTGTTTATTTGACGTTGTTGTTGACGTTGTTGTTGTTATTGTTTATTTGACTTTGTTGTTGTTGACATTGTTGTTGTTGTTGACGTTGTTGTTGTTGTTGACGTTGTTGTTGTTGTTGATTTGACGTTGTTGTTGTTGTTGTTGACGTTGTTGTTGTTGTTGTTTATTTGACATTGTTGTTGTTGTTGACGGTGTTGTTGTTGTTGTTGATGTTGTTGTTGTTGTTATTTATTTTACGTTGTTGTTGTTGTTTATTTGACATTGTTGTTGTTGTATATTTGATGTTGTTGTTGTTGTTTAATTGACGTTGCTGTTGTTGACGTTGTTGTTGTTGTTGTTTATTTGACGTTGTTGTTGTTTATTTGACGTAGATGTTGTTGTTGACGTTGTTGGTGCTGTTGTTTATTTGACGTTGTTGTTGTTGTTGTTTTTTTGACATTATTGTTGTTGTTGACGTTGTTGTTGTTGTTGTTGTTTATTTGACGTTGTTGTTGTTGTTGACATTGTTGTTGTTGTTGTTATTTATTTAACGTTGTTGTTTTTGTTGTTGTTTATTTGATGTTGTTGTTGTTGTTGTTGTTTATTTGACGTTTTTGTTGTTGACGTTGTTGTTGTTGTTGTTTATTTGACGTTGTTGTTGTTGTTAATTTGACATTGTTTTTGTTGTTGTTTATTTGACGTTGTTGATGTTGTTGTTTATTTGACGTTGTTGTTGTTGTTGTTTATTTGACGTTGTTGTTGTTGTTGTTGTTTATTTGACATTGTTGTTGTTGTTTATTTTACGTTGTTGTTGTTGTTGTTTATTTGACGTTGTTGTTGACGTTGTTGTTGTTGTTGTTTATTTGATGTTGTTGTTGTTGTTGACATAGTTGTTGTTGATGTTGTTTATTTGACGTTGTTGTTATTTATTTGACATTGTTGTTGTTGTTGTTGTTGTTGTTTATTTGACGTTGTTGTTGTTGTTTATTTGACATTGTTGTTGTTGTTGACGTTGATGTTGTTGTTGTTGTTGTTATTTATTTGACGTTGTTGTTGTTGTTGTTTATTTGACGTTGTTGTTGTTGTTTATTTGACGTTGTTGTTGTTGTTGTTTATTTGACGTTGTTGTTGTTGTTGTTGTTGTTTTTGTTGTTTATTTGACGTTGTTGTTGTTGTTGACATTGTTGTTGTTGTTTATTTGACGTTGTTGTTGATGTTGTTGTTTATTTGACGTTGTTTTTGTTGTTGTTTATTTGACGTTGTTGTTGTTGTTGTTGTTGTTTATTTGACGTTGTTGTTGTTGTTGTTGTTGTTTATTTGACGTTGTTGTTGTTGTTGTTGTTGTTTATTTGATGTTGTTGTTGTTGTTGTTGTTGTTTATTTGACGTTGTTGTTGTTGTTTATTTGACGTTGTTATTGTTGTTGTTGTTTATTTGACATTGTTGTTGCTTATTTGACGTTGTTGTTGTTGACGTTGTTGTTGTTGTTTTTTATTTGACCTTGTTGTTGTTATTGTTGACGTTGTTGTTGTTGTTCTTTATTTGACGTTGTTGTTGTTGTTGTTTATTTGACGTTGTTGTTGTTGTTGTTTATTTGACGTTGTTGTTGTTGTTGTTATTTATTTGACGTTGTTATTATTGTTGTTTATTTGGCGTTGTTGTTTTTGTTGACGTTGGTGTTGTTGTTGTTTATTTGACGTTGTTGTTGTTGTTTTGACATTGTTGTTGTTGTTGAGGTTGTTGTTGTTGTTGTTTATTTGACGTTGTTGTTGTTGTTGTTATTGTTTATTTGATGTTGTTGTTGTTTATTTGACATTGTTATTGTTGACGTGGTTGTTGTTGTTGGTTATTTGACGTTGTTGTTGTTGTTGTTGATTTGACATTGTTGTTGTTGTTGACGTTGTTGTTGTTGTTGTTGTTGTTTATTTGACGTTGTTGTGGTTGTTGACGTTGTTGTTGTTGTTATTATTTATTTGACGTTGTTGTTGTTGTTTATTTGACGTTGTTGTTGTTGTTTATTTGACGTTGTTGTTGTTGTTGTTGTTTATTTGACGTTGTTGTTGTTGTTGTTTTTGTTGTTTATTTGGCGTTGTTGTTGTTGACGTTGTTGTTGTTGTTTATTTGACGTTGTTGTTATTGTTGTTGTTGTTTATTTGACGTTGTTGTTGTTGACGTTGTTGTTGTTGTTGTTTATTTGACGTTGTTGTTGTTGTTGACATAGTTGTTGTTTATTTGACGTTGGTGTTGTTCTTGACGTTGTTGTTGTTTATTTGACATTGTTGTTGTTGTTTTTGTTGTTGTTTATATTACGTTGTTGTTGTTGTTGTTTATTTGACGTTGTTGTTGTTGTTGACGTTGTTGTTGTTGTTGTTGTTTATTTGACGTTGTTGTTGACGTTGTTGTTGTTATTGTTTATTTGACTTTGTTGTTGTTGACATTGTTGTTGTTGTTGACGTTGTTGTTGTTGTTGACGTTGTTGTTGTTGTTGATTTGACGTTGTTGTTGTTGTTGACGTTGTTGTTGTTGTTGTTTATTTGACATTGTTGTTGTTGTTGACGGTGTTGTTGTTGTTGTTGATGTTGTTGTTGTTGTTATTTATTTTACGTTGTTGTTGTTGTTTATTTGACATTGTTGTTGTTGTATATTTGATGTTGTTGTTGTTGTTTAATTGACGTTGCTGTTGTTGACGTTGTTGTTGTTGTTGTTTATTTGACGTTGTTGTTGTTTATTTGACGTAGATGTTGTTGTTGACGTTGTTGGTGCTGTTGTTTATTTGACGTTGTTGTTGTTGTTGTTTTTTTGACATTATTGTTGTTGTTGACGTTGTTGTTGTTGTTGTTGTTTATTTGACGTTGTTGTTGTTGTTGACATTGTTGTTGTTGTTGTTATTTATTTAACGTTGTTGTTTTTGTTGTTGTTTATTTGATGTTGTTGTTGTTGTTGTTGTTTATTTGACGTTTTTGTTGTTGACGTTGTTGTTGTTGTTGTTTATTTGACGTTGTTGTTGTTGTTAATTTGACATTGTTTTTGTTGTTGTTTATTTGACGTTGTTGATGTTGTTGTTTATTTGACGTTGTTGTTGTTGTTGTTTATTTGACGTTGTTGTTGTTGTTGTTTATTTGACATTGTTGTTGTTGTTTATTTTACGTTGTTGTTGTTGTTGTTTATTTGACGTTGTTGTTGACGTTGTTGTTGTTGTTGTTGTTTATTTGATGTTGTTGTTGTTGTTGACATAGTTGTTATTTATTTGACGTTGTTGTTGTTGACGTTGTTGTTGTTTATTTGACGTTGTTGTTGTTCTTGTTGTTGTTTATTTGACGTTGTTGTTGTTGTTTTTCTGACATTGTTGTTGTTGTTGACATTGTTGTTGTTGTTGTTTATTAGACATTGTTGTTGTTGTTGATGTTGTTGTTGATGTTGTTTATTTGACGTTGTTGTTATTTATTTGACATTGTTGTTGTTGTTGTTGTTGTTGTTTATTTGACGTTGTTGTTGTTGTTTATTTGACATTGTTGTTGTTGTTGACGTTGATGTTGTTGTTGTTGTTGTTATTTATTTGACGTTGTTGTTGTTGTTTATTTGACGTTGTTGTTGTTGTTTATTTGACGTTGTTGTTGTTGTTGTTTATTTGACGTTGTTGTTGTTGTTGTTGTTTTTGTTGTTTATTTGACGTTGTTGTTGTTGTTGACATTGTTGTTGTTTTTTATTTGACGTTGTTGTTGATGTTGTTGTTTATTTGACGTTGTTTTTGTTGTTGTTTATTTGACGTTGTTGTTGTTGTTGTTGTTGTTTATTTGACGTTGTTGTTGTTGTTGTTGTTGTTTATTTGACGTTGTTGTTGTTGTTGTTGTTGTTGTTGTTGTTGTTGTTTATTTGACGTTGTTGTTGTTGTTTATTTGACGTTGTTATTGTTGTTGTTGTTTATTTGACATTGTTGTTGCTTATTTGACGTTGTTGTTGTTGACGTTGTTGTTGTTGTTTTTTATTTGACCTTGTTGTTGTTATTGTTGACGTTGTTGTTGTTGTTGTTGTTCTTTATTTGACGTTGTTGTTGTTGTTGTTTATTTGACGTTGTTGTTGTTGTTGTTTATTTGACGTTGTTGTTGTTGTTGTTGTTATTTATTTGACGTTGTTATTATTGTTGTTTATTTGACGTTGTTGTTTTTGTTGACGTTGGTGTTGTTGTTGTTTATTTGACGTTGTTGTTGTTGTTTTGACATTGTTGTTGTTGTTGAGGTTGTTGTTGTTGTTGTTTATTTGACGTTGTTGTTGTTGTTGTTATTGTTTATTTGATGTTGTTGTTGTTTATTTGACATTGTTATTGTTGACGTGGTTGTTGTTGTTGGTTATTTGACGTTGTTGTTGTTGTTGTTGATTTGACATTGTTGTTGTTGTTGACGTTGTTGTTGTTGTTGTTGTTGTTTATTTGACGTTGTTGTGGTTGTTGACGTTGTTGTTGTTGTTATTATTTATTTGACGTTGTTGTTGTTGTTTATTTGACGTTGTTGTTGTTGTTTATTTGACGTTGTTGTTGTTGTTGTTTATTTGACGTTGTTGTTGTTGTTGTTTTTGTTGTTTATTTGGCGTTGTTGTTGTTGTTGACGTTGTTGTTGTTGTTTATTTGACGTTGTTGTTATTGTTGTTGTTGTTTATTTGACGTTGTTATTGTTGACGTTGTTGTTGTTGTTGTTTATTTGACGTTGTTGTTGTTGTTGACATAGTTGTTGTTTATTTGACGTTGGTGTTGTTCTTGACGTTGTTGTTGTTTATTTGACATTGTTGTTGTTGTTTTTGTTGTTGTTTATATTACGTTGTTGTTGTTGTTGTTTATTTGACGTTGTTGTTGTTGTTGACGTTGTTGTTGTTGTTGTTGTTTATTTGACGTTGTTGTTGACGTTGTTGTTGTTATTGTTTATTTGACTTTGTTGTTGTTGACATTGTTGTTGTTGTTGACGTTGTTGTTGTTGTTGACGTTGTTGTTGTTGTTGATTTGACGTTGTTGTTGTTGTTGACGTTGTTGTTGTTGTTGTTTATTTGACATTGTTGTTGTTGTTGACGGTGTTGTTGTTGTTGTTGATGTTGTTGTTGTTGTTATTTATTTTACGTTGTTGTTGTTGTTTATTTGACATTGTTGTTGTTGTATATTTGATGTTGTTGTTGTTGTTTAATTGACGTTGCTGTTGTTGACGTTGTTGTTGTTGTTGTTTATTTGACGTTGTTGTTGTTTATTTGACGTAGATGTTCTTGTTGACGTTGTTGGTGCTGTTGTTTATTTGACGTTGTTGTTGTTGTTGTTTTTTTGACATTATTGTTGTTGTTGACGTTGTTGTTGTTGTTGTTGTTTATTTGACGTTGTTGTTGTTGTTGACATTGTTGTTGTTGTTGTTATTTATTTAACGTTGTTGTTTTTGTTGTTGTTTATTTGATGTTGTTGTTGTTGTTGTTGTTTATTTGACGTTTTTGTTGTTGACGTTGTTGTTGTTGTTGTTTATTTGACGTTGTTGTTGTTGTTAATTTGACATTGTTTTTGTTGTTGTTTATTTGACGTTGTTGATGTTGTTGTTTATTTGACGTTGTTGTTGTTGTTTATTTGACATTGTTGTTGTTGTTGTTTATTTGACATTGTTGTTGTTGTTTATTTTACGTTGTTGTTGTTGTTGTTGTTTATTTGACGTTGTTGTTGACGTTGTTGTTGTTGTTGTTTATTTGATGTTGTTGTTGTTGTTGACATAGTTGTTATTTATTTGACGTTGTTGTTGTTGACGTTGTTGTTGTTTATTTGACGTTGTTGTTGTTCTTGTTGTTGTTTATTTGACGTTGTTGTTGTTGTTTTTCTGACATTGTTGTTGTTGTTGACATTGTTGTTGTTGTTGTTTATTAGACATTGTTGTTGTTGTTGATGTTGTTGTTGATGTTGTTTATTTGACGTTGTTGTTATTTATTTGACATTGTTGTTGTTGTTGTTGTTGTTGTTTATTTGACGTTGTTGTTGTTGTTTATTTGACATTGTTGTTGTTATTGACGTTGATGTTGTTGTTGTTGTTGTTATTTATTTGACGTTGTTGTTGTTGTTGTTTATTTGACGTTGTTGTTGTTGTTTATTTGACGTTGTTGTTGTTGTTGTTGTTTATTTGACGTTGTTGTTGTTGTTGTTGTTGTTGTTTTTGTTGTTTATTTGACGTTGTTGTTGTTGTTGACATTGTTGTTGTTGTTTATTTGACGTTGTTGTTGATGTTGTTGTTTATTTGACGTTGTTTTTGTTGTTGTTTATTTGACGTTGTTGTTGTTGTTGTTGTTGTTTATTTGACGTTGTTGTTGTTGTTGTTGTTGTTTATTTGACGTTGTTGTTGTTGTTGTTGTTGTTGTTGTTTATTTGACGTTGTTGTTGTTGTTGTTGTTGTTTATTTGACGTTGTTGTTGTTGTTTATTTGACGTTGTTATTGTTGTTGTTGTTTATTTGACATTGTTGTTGCTTATTTGACGTTGTTGTTGTTGACGTTGTTGTTGTTGTTTTTTATTTGACCTTGTTGTTGTTATTGTTGACGTTGTTGTTGTTGTTCTTTATTTGACGTTGTTGTTGTTGTTGTTTATTTGACGTTGTTGTTGTTGTTGTTGTTTATTTGACGTTGTTGTTGTTGTTGTTGTTATTTATTTGACGTTGTTATTATTGTTGTTTATTTGACGTTGTTGTTTTTGTTGACGTTGGTGTTGTTGTTGTTTATTTGACGTTGTTGTTGTTGTTTTGACATTGTTGTTGTTGTTGAGGTTGTTGTTGTTGTTGTTGTTTATTTGACGTTGTTGTTGTTGTTGTTATTGTTTATTTGATGTTGTTGTTGTTTATTTGACATTGTTATTGTTGACGTGGTTGTTGTTGTTGGTTATTTGACGTTGTTGTTGTTGTTGTTGATTTGACATTGTTGTTGTTGTTGACGTTGTTGTTGTTGTTGTTGTTTATTTGACGTTGTTGTGGTTGTTGACGTTGTTGTTGTTGTTATTATTTATTTGACGTTGTTGTTGTTGTTTATTTGACGTTGTTGTTGTTGTTTATTTGACGTTGTTGTTGTTGTTGTTTATTTGACGTTGTTGTTGTTGTTGTTTTTGTTGTTTATTTGGCGTTGTTGTTGTTGTTGACGTTGTTGTTGTTGTTTATTTGACGTTGTTGTTATTGTTGTTGTTGTTTATTTGACGTTGTTGTTGTTGACGTTGTTGTTGTTGTTTATTTGACGTTGTTGTTGTTGTTGACATAGTTGTTGTTTATTTGACGTTGGTGTTGTTCTTGACGTTGTTGTTGTTTATTTGACATTGTTGTTGTTGTTTTTGTTGTTGTTTATATTACATTGTTGTTGTTGTTGTTTATTTGACGTTGTTGTTGTTGTTGACGTTGTTGTTGTTGTTGTTGTTTATTTGACGCTGTTGTTGACGTTGTTGTTGTTATTGTTTATTTGACTTTGTTGTTGTTGACATTATTGTTGTTGTTGACGTTGTTGTTGTTGTTGACGTTGTTGTTGTTGTTGATTTGACGTTGTTGTTGTTGTTGACGTTGTTGTTGTTGTTGTTTATTTGACATTGTTGTTGTTGTTGACGGTGTTGTTGTTGTTGTTGATGTTGTTGTTGTTGTTATTTATTTTACGTTGTTGTTGTTGTTTATTTGACATTGTTGTTGTTGTATATTTGATGTTGTTGTTGTTGTTTAATTGACGTTGCTGTTGTTGACGTTGTTGTTGTTGTTGTTTATTTGACGTTGTTGTTGTTTATTTGACGTAGATGTTGTTGTTGACGTTGTTGGTGCTGTTGTTTATTTGACGTTGTTGTTGTTGTTGTTTTTTTGACATTATTGTTGTTGTTGACGTTGTTGTTGTTGTTGTTGTTTATTTGACGTTGTTGTTGTTGTTGACATTGTTGTTGTTGTTGTTATTTATTTAACGTTGTTGTTTTTGTTGTTGTTTATTTGATGTTGTTGTTGTTGTTGTTGTTTATTTGACGTTTTTGTTGTTGACGTTGTTGTTGTTGTTGTTTATTTGACGTTGTTGTTGTTGTTAATTTGACATTGTTTTTGTTGTTGTTTATTTGACGTTGTTGATGTTGTTGTTTATTTGACGTTGTTGTTGTTGTTGTTTATTTGACGTTGTTGTTGTTGTTGTTTATTTGACATTGTTGTTGTTGTTTATTTTACGTTGTTGTTGTTGTTGTTTATTTGACGTTGTTGTTGACGTTGATGTTGTTGTTGTTGTTTATTTGATGTTGTTGTTGTTGTTGACATAGTTGTTATTTATTTGACGTTGTTGTTGTTGACGTTGTTGTTGTTTATTTGACGTTGTTGTTGTTCTTGTTGTTGTTTATTTGACGTTGTTGTTGTTGTTTTTCTGACATTGTTGTTGTTGTTGACATTGTTGTTGTTGTTGTTTATTAGACATTGTTGTTGTTGTTGATGTTGTTGTTGATGTTGTTTATTTGACGTTGTTGTTATTTATTTGACATTGTTGTTGTTGTTGTTGTTGTTGTTTATTTGACGTTGTTGTTGTTGTTTATTTGACATTGTTGTTGTTGTTGACGTTGATGTTGTTGTTGTTGTTGTTATTTATTTGACGTTGTTGTTGTTGTTGTTTATTTGACGTTGTTGTTGTTGTTTATTTGACGTTGTTGTTGTTGTTGTTTATTTGACGTTGTTGTTGTTGTTGTTGTTGTTTTTGTTGTTTATTTGACGTTGTTGTTGTTGTTGACATTGTTGTTGTTGTTTATTTGACGTTGTTGTTGATGTTGTTGTTTATTTGACGTTGTTTTTGTTGTTGTTTATTTGACGTTGTTGTTGTTGTTGTTGTTGTTGTTGTTTATTTGACGTTGTTGTTGTTGTTGTTGTTGTTGTTTATTTGACGTTGTTGTTGTTGTTGTTGTTTATTTGACGTTGTTGTTGTTGTTGTTGTTGTTTATTTGACGTTGTTGTTGTTGTTTATTTGACGTTGTTATTGTTGTTGTTGTTTATTTGACATTGTTGTTGCTTATTTGACGTTGTTGTTGTTGACGTTGTTGTTGTTGTTTTTTATTTGACCTTGTTGTTGTTATTGTTGACGTTGTTGTTGTTGTTCTTTATTTGACGTTGTTGTTGTTGTTGTTGTTTATTTGACGTTGTTGTTGTTGTTGTTGTTGTTGTTTATTTGACGTTGTTGTTGTTGTTGTTGTTATTTATTTGACGTTGTTATTATTGTTGTTTATTTGACGTTGTTGTTTTTGTTGACGTTGGTGTTGTTGTTGTTTATTTGACGTTGTTGTTGTTGTTTTGACATTGTTGTTGTTGTTGAGGTTGTTGTTGTTGTTGTTTATTTGACGTTGTTGTTGTTGTTGTTATTGTTTATTTGATGTTGTTGTTGTTTATTTGACATTGTTATTGTTGACGTGGTTGTTGTTGTTGGTTATTTGACGTTGTTGTTGTTGTTGTTGATTTGACATTGTTGTTGTTGTTGACGTTGTTGTTGTTGTTGTTGTTGTTTATTTGACGTTGTTGTGGTTGTTGACGTTGTTGTTGTTGTTATTATTTATTTGACGTTGTTGTTGTTGTTTATTTGACGTTGTTGTTGTTGTTTATTTGACGTTGTTGTTGTTGTTGTATATTTGACGTTGTTGTTGTTGTTGTTGTTTTTGTTGTTTATTTGGCGTTGTTGTTGTTGACGTTGTTGTTGTTTTTTATTTGACGTTGTTGTTGTTGATTTGACGTTGTTGTTGTTGTTGTTTTTGTTGTTTATTTGACGTTGTTGTTGTTGTTGTTGTTGTTTTTGTTGTTTATTTGAGGTTGTTGTTGTTGTTGACGTTGTTGTTGTTGTTTATTTGACGTTGTTGTTGTTGTTGTTGTTGTTTATTTGACGTTGTTTTTGTTGTTGTTTATTTGACGTTGTTGTTGTTGTTGTTTATTTGACGTTGTTGTTGTTGTTGTTGTTTATTTGACGTTGTTGTTGTTGTTTATTTGACTTTGTTGTTGTTGTTGTTGTTGTTGTTTATTTGACGTTGTTGTTGTTGTTTATTTGACGTTGTTATTGTTGTTGTTGTTTATTTGACATTGTTGTTGCTTATTTGACGTTGTTGTTGTTGACGTTGTTGTTGTTGTTTTTTATTTGACCTTGTTGTTGTTATTGTTGACGTTGTTGTTGTTGTTCTTTATTTGACGTTGTTGTTGTTGTTGTTGTTTATTTGACGTTGTTGTTGTTGTTGTTTATTTGACGTTGTTGTTGTTGTTGTTGTTTATTTGACGTTGTTGTTGTTGTTGTTATTTATTTGACGTTGTTGTTATTATTGTTGTTTATTTGACGTTGTTGTTGTTGTTGTTATTTATTTGACGTTGTTATTATTGTTGTTTATTTGACGTTGTTGTTTTTGTTGACGTTGGTGTTGTTGTTGTTTATTTGACGTTGTTGTTGTTGTTTTGACATTGTTGTTGTTATTGAGGTTGTTGTTGTTGTTGTTTATTTGACGTTGTTGTTGTTGTTGTTGTTATTGTTTATTTGATGTTGTTGTTGTTTATTTGACATTGTTGTTGTTGACGTGGTTGTTGTTGTTGGTTATTTGACGTTGTTGTTGTTGTTGTTTATTTGACATTGTTGTTGTTGTTGACGTTGTTGTTGTTGTTGTTGTTTATTTGACGTTGTTGTGGTTGTTGACGTTGTTGTTGTTGTTTATTTGACGTTGTTGTTGTTGTTTATTTGACGTTGTTGTTGTTGTTGTTTATTTGACGTTGTTGTTGTTGTTGTTTTTGTTGTTTATTTGGCGTTGTTGTTGTTGTTGACGTTGTTGTTGTTGTTTATTTGACGTTGTTGTTGTTGTTGTTTATTTGACGTTGTTGTTGTTGTTTATTTGACGTTGTTGTTGTTGTT
>OX451738.1:468578250-468580750 GCA_948472305.1 Vicia faba
TGACGTTGTTGTTGTTGACGTTGTTGTTGTTTATTTGACGTTGTTGTTGTTCTTGTTGTTGTTTATTTGACGTTGTTGTTGTTGTTGACGTTGTTGTTGTTGTTGTTTATTTGACATTGTTGTTGTTGTTGTTGTTTTTTCTGACATTGTTGTTGTTGTTGACATTGTTGTTGTTGTTGTTTATTAGACGTTGTTGTTGTTGACGTTGTTATTGATGTTGTTTATTTGACGTTGTTGTTATTTATTTGACATTGTTGTTGTTGTTGACGTTGTTGTTGTTGTTGTTTATTTGACGTTGTTGTTGTTGTTTATTTGACATTGTTGTTGTTGTTGACGTTGATGTTGTTGTTGTTGTTGTTTATTTGACGATGTTGTTGTTGTTGACGTTGTTGTTGTTGTTGTTATTTATTTGACGTTGTTGTTGTTGTTGTTGTCTATTTGACGTTGTTGTTGTTGTTGTTGTTGTTTATTTGACACTGTTGTTGTTGTTTATTTGATGTTTATATTGTTGTTGTTGTTTATTTGACATTGTTGTTGCTTATTTGACGTTGTTGTTGTTGACGTTGTTGTTGTTGTTGTTTATTTGACGTTGTTGTTGTTGTTGTTTATTTGACGTTGTTGTTGTTGTTGTTTATTAGACGTTGTTGGTTTTGTTGTTATTTATTTGACGTCGTTATTATTGTTGTTTATTTGACGTTGTTGTTTTTGTTGACGTTGGTGTTGTTGTTGTTTATTTGACGTTGTTGTTGTTGTTGTTGTTGTCGTTTATTTGACGTTGTTGTTGTTGTTGTTTATTTGACGTTGTTGTTGTTGTTGTTTATTTGACGTTGTTGTGTTGTTGTTGTTGTTATTTATTTGACGTTGTTATTATTGTTATTTATTTGACGTTGTTGTTTTTGTTGACGTTGGTGTTGTTGTTGTTTATTTGATGTTGTTGTTGTTGTTTTGACATTGTTGTTGTTTATTTGACGTTGTTGTTGTTGTTGTTATTGTTTATTTGATGTTGTTGTTGTTTATTTGACATTGTTGTTGTTGACGTGGTTGTTGTTGTTGGTTATTTGACGTTGCTGTTGTTGTTTATTTGACATTGTTGTTGTTGTTGACGTTGTTGTTATTGTTGTTGTTGTGTATTTGACGTTGTTGTGGTTGTTGACGTTGTTGTTGTTGTTGTTGTTGTTGTTTATTTGACGTTGTTGTTGTTGTTTATTTGACGTTGTTGTTGTTTATTTGACGTTGTTTTTGTTGTTGTTTATTTGACGTTGTTGTTGTTGTTGTTGTTTTTGTTATTTATTTGGCGTTGTTGTTGTTGTTGTTGACGTTGTTGTTGTTGTTTATTTGACGTTGTTGTTGTTGTTGTTGTTTATTTGACGTTGTTGTTGTTGTTGTTTATTTTACGTTGTTGTTGTTGTTATTGTTGTTGTTGTTTATTTGACGTTGTTGTTATTGACGTTGTTGTTGTTGTTTATTTGACGTTGTTGTTGTTGTTGACATAGTTGTTGTTTATTTGACGTTGTTGTTGTTGTTGACGTTGTTGTTGTTTATTTGACGTTGTTGTTGTTGTTGTTCTTATTGTTGTTTATTTGACGTTGTTGTTGTTGTTGTTTATTTGACGTTGTTGTTGTTGTTGACGTTGTTGTTGTTGTTGTTTATTTGACGTTGTTGTTGACGTTGTTGTTGTTATTGTTTATTTGACTTTGTTGTTGTTGACATTGTTTTTGTTGTTGTTGACGTTGTTGTTGTTGTTAACGTTGTTGTTGTTGTTGATTTGATGTTGTTGTTGTTGTTGACGTTGTTGTTGTTGTTGTTTATTTGACATTGTTATTAATGTTGACGGTGTTGTTGTTGTTGTTGTTGTTGATGTTGTTGTTGTTATTTATTTTACGTTGTTGTTGTTGTTGTTGTTTATTTGACGTTGTTGTTGTTGTTTATTTGACGTTGTTGTTGTTGTTGTTTAATTGACGTTGCTGTTGTTGACGTTGTTGTTGTTGTTGTTTATTTGACGTTGTTGTTGTTTATTTGACGTAGTTGTTGTTGTTGACGTTGTTGTTGTTGTTGTTTATTTGACGTTGTTGTTGTTGTTGTTTTTTTGACATTGTTGTTGTTGTTGACGTTGTTGTTGTTGTTTATTTGACGTTGTTGTTGTTGTTGTTGTTGACGTTGTTGTTGTTGTTGTTATTTATTTAACGTTGTTGTTTTTGTTGTTGTTTATTTGATGTTGTTGTTGTTGTTTATTTGACGTTTTTGTTGTTGTTGTTTATTTGACATTGTTGTTGTTGTTGTTGTTGTTGTTGTTGTTTTTGTTGTTTATTTGACGTTGTTGTTGTTGACGTTGTTGTTGTTGTTGTTTATTTGACGTTGTTGTTATTGTTGTTTATTTGACGTTGTTGATGTTGTTGTTTATTTGACGTTGTTTTTGTTGTTGTTTATTTGATGTTGTTGATGTTGTTGTTTATTTGACGTTGTTGTTGTTGTTGTTATTATTTATTTGACGTTGTTGTTG
>OX451738.1:468588250-468598250 GCA_948472305.1 Vicia faba
TGTTGTTTATTTTACGTTGTTGTTGTTGTTGTTTATTTGACGTTGTTGTTGTTGACGTTGTTGTTGTTGTTGTTTATTTGACGTTGTTGTTGTAGTTGACATAGTTGTTGTTTATTTGACGTTGTTGTAGTTGTTGTTGTTTATTTAACGTTGTTCTTGTTGTTTATTTGACATTGTTGTTGTTTTTGACGTTGTAGTTGTTGTTGTTTATTTGACATTGTTGTTGTTGTTGACGTTGTTGTTGTTCTTGTTATTTATTTGACGTTGTTGTTGTTGTTTATTTGACGTTGTTGTTGTTGTTTATTTGACGTTGTTGTTGTTGTTGTTGTTGTTGTTTATTTGATGTTGTTGTTGTTGTTGTTTATTTGACGTTGTTGTTGTTGTTGTTGTTCTTTTTGTTGTTTATTTGACGTTGTTGTTGTTGACGTTGTTGTTGTTGTTTATTTGACGTTGTTGTTGTTGTTTATTTGATGTTGTTGTTGTTGTTGTTTATTTGACGTTGTTGTTGTTGTTGTTTATTTGACGTTGTTGTTGTTGTTTATTTGACGTTGTTGTTGTTGTTGTTTATTTGACGTTGTTGTTGTTGACGTTGTGTTGTTGTTGTTTATTTGACGTTGTTGTTGTTGTTGACATAGTTGTTGTTTATTTGACGTTGTTGTTTATTTGACGTTGTTGTAGTTGTTGAGGTTGTAGTTGTTTATTTGACGTTGTTGTTGTTGTTGTTCTTTTTGTTGTTTATTTGACGTTGTTGTTGTTGTTGTTTATTTGACGTTAATGTTGTTGACATTGTTATTGTTGTTGTTGTTGTTTATTTGGCGTTGTTGTTGTTGTTGTTGACGTTGTTGTTGTTATTTATTTGACGTTGTTGTTATTATTATTGACGTTGTTGTTGTTGTTTATTTGACGTTGTTGTTGTTGTTGTTTACTTGACGTTGTTGTTGTTGTTTATTTGACGTTGTTGTTGTTGACGTTGTTGTTGTTGTTGTTTATTTGACGTTGTTGTTGTTGTTGACGTTGTTGTTGTTGTTGTTTATTTGACGTTGTTGTTGTTGTTGTTTTTCTGACATTGTTGTAGTTGTTGTTTATTAGACGTTGTTGTTGTTGACGTTGTTGTTGATGTTGTTTATTTGACGTTGTTGTTATTTATTTGACATTGTTGTTGTTGTTGACGTTGTTGTTGTTGTTGTTTATTTGACATTGTTGTTGTTGTTGACGTTGATGTTGTTGTTGTTGTTGTTTATTTGACGATATTGTTGTTGTTGACGTTGTTGTTGTTGTTGTTATTTATTTGACGTTTTTGTTGTTGTTGTTTATTTGACATTGTTGTTGTTGTGGTTTATTTGACGTTGTTGTTGTTGTTTATTTGACGTTGTTGTTGTTGTTTATTTGATGTTGTTGTTGTTGTTGTTGTTTTTGTTGTTTATTTGACGTTGTTATTGTTGTTGACGTTGTTGTTGTTGTTGTTTATTTGACGTTGTTGTTGTTGTTTATTTGACGTTGTTTTTGTTGTTGTTTATATGACGTTGTTGTTGTTGTTTATTTGACGTTGTTGTTGTTGTTGTTGTTTATTTGACGTTGTTGTTGTTGTTGTTTATTTGACGTTGTTGTTGTTGTTGTTGTTTATTTGACGTTGTTGTTGTTGTTTATTTGACGTTGTTGTTGTTGACGTTGTTGTTGTTGTTGTTGTTGTTTATTTGACATTGTTGTTGCTTATTTGACGTTGTTGTTGCTGACGTTGTTGTTGTTGTTGTTGTTTATTTGACGTTGTTGTTGTTATTGTTGACATTGTTGTTGTTGTTCTTTATTTGACGTTGTTGTTGTTGTTGTTTATTTGATGTTGTTGTTGTTGTTGTTGTTGTTTATTTGACGTTGTTGTTGTTGTTGTTGTTGTTGTTTATTTGACGTTGTTGTTGTTATTGTTGTTATTTATTTGACGTTGTTATTATTGTTTTTTATTTGACGTTGTTGTTTTTGTTGACGTTGGTGTTGTTGTTGTTTATTTGACGTTGTTGTTGTTGTTTTGACATTGGTGTTGTTGTTGAGGTTGTTGTTGTTGTTATTTATTTGACGTTGTTGTTGTTGTTTTTTATTGTTTATTTGATGTTGTTGTTGTTTATTTGACATTGTTGTTGTTGACGTGGTTGTTGTTGTTGGTTATTTGACGTTGTTGTTGTTGTTTATTTGACATTGTTTTAGTTGTTGTTGACGTTGTTGTTGTTGTTGTTTATTTGACGTTGTTGTTGTTGTTGACGTTGTTGTTGTTGTTATTATTTATTTGATGTTGTTGTTGTTGTTGTTTATTTGACGTTGTTGTTGTTGTTTATTTGACGTTGTTGTTGTTGTTGTTTATTTGACGTTGTGGTTGTTGTTGTTGTTTTTGTTGTTTATTTGGCGTTGTTGTTGTTGTTGACGTTGTTGTTGTTGTTTATTTGACGTTGTTGTTGTTGTTTATTTGACGTTGTTGTTGTTGTTGTTTATTTGACGTTGTTGTTGTTGTTGTTTATTTGACGTTGTTGTTGTTGTTGTTTATTTGACGTTGTTGTTGTTTTTTATTTTACGTTGTTGTTGTTGTTATTGTTGTTGTTGTTTATTTGACGTTGTTGTTGTTGACGTTGTTGTTGTTGTTTATTTGACGTTGTTATTGTTGTTGACATAGTTGTTGTTTATTTGACGTTGTTGTTGTTGTTGACGTTGTGGTTGTTTATTTGACGTTGTTGTTGTTGTTCTTGTTGTTGTTTATTTGACGTTGTTGTTGTTGTTTATTTGACGTTGTCGTTGTTGTTGACGTTGTTGTTGTTGTTTATTTGACGTTGTTGTTGTTATTGTTTATTTGACTTTGTTGTTGTTGTTGACATTGTTGTTATTGTTGACGTTGTTGTTGTTGTTGACGTTGTTGTTGTTGTTGTTGATTTGACGTTGTTGTTGGAGTTGACGTTGTTGTTGTTGTTGTTTATTTGACATTGTTGTTGTTGTTGACGTTGTTGTTGTTGTTGTTGTTGATGTTGTTGTTGTTATTTATTTTACGTTGTTGTTGTTGTTGTTGTTGTTTATTTGACGTTGTTGTTGTTGTTTAATTGACGTTGTTGTTGTTGACGTTGTTGTTGTTGTTGTTGTTGTTGTTTATTTGACGTTGTTGTGGTTTATTTGACGATGTTGTTGTTGTTGACGTTGTTGTTGTTGTTGTTATTTATTTGACGTTGTTGTTGACGTTGTTGTTGTTGTTGACGTTGTTGTTGTTGTTGTTTATTTGACGTTGTTGTTGTTGTTGTTTATTTGACGTTGTTTTTGTTGTTGTTTATTTGACGTTGTTGTTGTTGTTGTTTATTTGACGTTGTTGTTGTTGTTGTTTATTTGACATTGTTGTTGTTATTTATTTGACGTTGTTGTTGTTGTTGTTGTTGTTTATTTGACGTTGTTGTTGTTGTTTATTTGACGTTCTTATTGTTGTTGTTGTTTATTTGACATTGTTGTTGCTTATTTGACGTTGTTGTTGTTGACGTTGTTGTTGTTGTTGTTTATTTGACGTTGTTGTTGTTATTGTTGACGTTGTTGTTGTTGTTGTTTATTTGACGTTGTTGTTGTTGTTGTTGTTTATTTGACGTTGTTGTTGTTGTTGTTTATTTGACGTTGTTGTTGTTGTTGTTGTTTATTTGACGTTGTTGTTGTTGTTGTTATTTATTTGACGTTGTTATTATTGTTGTTTATTTGACGTTGTTGTTTTTGTTGATGTTGGTGTTGTTGTTGTTTATTTGACGTTGTTGTTGTTGTTTTGACATTGTTGTTGTTGTTGAGGTTGTTGTTGTTGTTGTTTATTTGACGTTGTTGTTGTTGTTATTGTTTATTTGATGTTGTTGTTGTTTATTTGACATTGTTGTTGTTGACGTGGTTGTTGTTGTTGGTTATTTGACGTTGTTGTTGTTGTTTATTTGACAATTTTGTTGTTGTTGACGTTGTTGTTGTTGTTGTTGTTGTTGTTGTTTATTTGACGTTGTTGTGGTTGTTGACGTTGTTGTTGTTGTTATTATTTATTTGACGTTGTTGTTGTTGTTTATTTGACGTTGTTGTTGTTGTTTATTTGACGTTGTTGTTGTTGTTGTTTATTTGACGTTGTTGTTGTTGTTGTTGTTGTTTTTGTTGTTTATTTGACGTTGTTGTTGTTGTTGTTGTTGTTGTTTATTTGACGTTGTTGTTGTTGTTGTTGTTTATTTGACGTTGTTGTTGTTGTTGTTTATTTTACGTTGTTGTTGTTGTTATTGTTGTTGTTGTTTATTTGACGTTATTGTTGTTGACGTTGTTGTTGTTGTTGTTTATTTGACGTTGTTGTTGTTGTTGACATAGTTGTTGTTTATTTGACGTTGTTGTTGTTGTTGCCGTTGTTGTTGTTTATTTGACGTTGTTGTTGTTGTTCTTGTTGTTGTTTATTTGACGTTGTTGTTGTTGTTGTTTATTTGACGTTGTTGTTGTTGTTGACGTTGTTGTTGTTGTTGTTGTTGTTGTTGTTTATTTGATGTTGTTGTTGACGTTGTTGTTGTTATTGTTTATTTGACTTTGTTGTTGTTGACATTGTTGTTGTTGTTGACGTTGTTGTTGTTGTTGACGTTGTTGTTGTTGTTGATTTGACGTTGTTGTTGTTGTTGACGTTGTTGTTGTTGTTGTTTATTTGACATTGTTGTTGTTGTTGACGGTGTTGTTATTGTTGTTGTTGATGTTGTTGTTGTTATTTATTTTACGTTGTTGTTGTTGTTGTTGTTTATTTGACATTGTTGTTGTTGTTTATTTGACGTTGTTGTTGTTGTTTAATTGACGTTGATGTTGTTGACGTTGTTGTTGTTGTTGTTTATTTGACGTTGTTGTTGTTTATTTGACGTAGTTGTTGTTGTTGACGTTGTTGTTGTTGTTGTTTATTTGACGTTGTTGTTGTTGTTGTTGTTTTTTTTTTTTTTGACATTGTTGTTGTTGTTGACATTGTTGTTGTTGTTTATTTGACGTTGTTGTTGTTGTTGACGTTGTTGTTGTTGTTGTTATTTATTTAACGTTGTTGTTTTTGTTGTTATTTATTTGATGTTGTTGTTGTTGTTTATTTGACGTTTTTGTTGTTGTTGTTTATTTGACATTGTTGTTGTTGTTGTTGTTGTTGTTGTTTCTGTTGTTTATTTGACGTTGTTGTTGTTGACGTTGTTGTTGTTGTTTATTTGACGTTGTTGTTGTTGTTTATTTGACGTTGTTTTTGTTGTTGTTTATTTGACGTTGTTGATGTTGTTGTTTATTTGACGTTGTTTTTGTTGTTGTTTATTTGACGTTGTTGTTTATTTGACGTTGTTGTTGTTGTTGTTGTTGTTTATTTAACGTTGTTGTTGTTGCTGTTTATTTGACGTTGTTGTTGTTGACGTTGTTGTTGTTGTTTATTTGACGTTATTGTTGTTGACGTTGTTGTTGTTGTATATTTGACGTTGTTTTTGTTGACGTTGTTGTTGTTGTTGTTTATTTGACGTTGTTGTTGCTTATTTGACATTGTTGTTGTTGTTGATGTTGTTGTTGTTGTCGTTGTTGTTTATTTGACGTTGTTGTTGTTATTGTTGATGTTGTTGTTGTTGTTGTTTTTTTTACGTTGTTGTTGTTGTTGGTTATTTGACGTTGTTGTTGTTGTTGTTGTTGTTTATTTGAAGTTGTTATTGTTGTTGTTGTTTATTTGACGTTGTTGTTGTTATTTATTTGACGTTGTTATTATTGTTGTTTATTTGACGTTGTTGTTTTTGTTGACGTTGGTGTTGTTGTTGTTTATTTGACGTTGTTGTAGTTGTTGTTTTGACATTGTTGTTGTTGTTGACGTTGTTGTTGTTGTTGTTGTTCATTTGACGTTGTTGTTGTTGTTGTTGTTTATTTGACGTTGTTATTGTTGTTGTTGTTTATTTGACGTTGTTGTTGTTGTTGTTGTTTATTTGACGTTGTTGTTGTTTATTTGACATTGTTGTTGTTGTTGACATCGTTCTTGTTGATGTTTATTTGACGTTATTGTTGTTGACGTTGTTGTTGTTATTGTTGTTGTTTATTTGACGTTGTTGTTGTTGTTGACGTTGTTGTTGTTGTTGTTATTGTTGTTGTTTATTTGACGTTGTTGTTGTTGTTGTTTATTTGACGTTGTTGTTGTTGTTTATTTGACGTTGTTGTTGTTGTTGTTTATGTTGTTTATTTGACGTTGTTGTTGTTGTTGACGTTGTTGTTGTTGTTAATTTGACGTTGTTGTTGTTGTTGTTGTTTATTTGATGTTGTTGTTGTTGTTTATTTGACGTTGTTGTTGTTGTTGTTTATTTGACGTTGTTGTTGTTGTTGTTGTTTATTTGACATTGTAATTGTTGTTTATTTTACGTTGTTGTTGTTGTTGTTTATTTGACGTTGTTGTTGACGTTGTTGTTGTTGTTGTTGTTTATTTGACTTTGTTGTTGTTGTTGTTGACACAGTTGTTATTTATTTGACGTTGTTGTTGTTGTTGTTGTTGACGTTGTTGTTGTTTATTTGACGTTGTTGTTGTTCTTGTTGTTGTTTATTTGACGTTGTTGTTGTTGTTGTTTATTTGACGTTGTTGTTGTTGTTGACGTTGTTGTCGTTGTTGTTTATTTGACGTTGTTGTTGTTATTGTTTATTTGACTTTGTTGTTGTTGTTGACGTTGTTGTTGTTGTTGACGTTGTTGTTGTTGTTTATTTGACGTTGTTGTTGTTGTTGTTGACATTGTTGTTGTTGTTTATTTGACATTGTTATTGTTGTTGACGGTGTTGTTGTTGTTGTTGATGTTGTTGTTGTTATTTATTTGACGTTGTTGTTGTTGTTGTTTTTTTGACATTGTTGTTGTTGTTGACGTTGTTATTGTTGTTTATTTGACGTTGTTGTTGTTGTTGACGTTGTTGTTGTTGTTGTTATTTATTTAACGTTGTTGTTTTTGTTATTGTTTATTTGATGTTGTTGTTGTTGTTTATTTGACGTTTTTGTTGTTGTTGTTTATTTGACATTGTTGTTGTTGTTGTTGTTGTTGTTGTTTCTGTTGTTTATTTGACGTTGTTGTTGTTGACGTTGTTGTTGTTGTTTATTTGACGTTGTTGTTGTTGTTTATTTGACGTTGTTTTTGTTGTTGTTTATTTGACGTTGTTGATGTTGCTGTTTATTTGACGTTGTTTTTGTTGTTGTTTATTTGACGTTGTTGATGTTGTTGTTTATTTGACGTTGTTGTTGTTGTTGTTGTTTATTTGACGTTGTTGTTGTTGCTGTTTATTTGACGTTGTTGTTGTTGTTGTTGTTGTTGTTTATTTGACGTTATTGTTGTTGACGTTGTTGTTGTTGTTTATTTGACGTTGTTTTTGTTGACGTTGTTGTTGTTGTTGTTGTTTATTTGACGTTGTTGATGCTTATTTGACGTTGTTATTGTTGTTGACGTTGTTGTTGTTGTTGTTGTTGTTTATTTGACGTTGTTGTTGTTATTGTTGATGTTGTTGTTGTTGTTGTTTTTTTGACGTTGTTGTTGTTGTTGGTTATTTGACGTTGTTGTTGTTGTTGTTGTTGTTGTTTATTTGACGTTGTTATTGTTGTTGTTGTTTATTTGACATTGTTGTTGTTATTTATTTGACGTTGCTATTATTGTTGTTTATTTGACGTTGTTGTTTTTGTTGACGTTGGTGTTGTTGTTGTTTATTTGACGTTGTTGTTGTTGTTGTTGTTTATTTGACGTTGTTGTTGTTGTTGTTGTTTATTTGACGTTGTTGTTGTTGTTGTTGTTTATTGGACGTTGTTGTTTTTTATTTGACATTGTTGTTGTTGTTGTTGACATTGTTCTTGTTGATGTTTATTTGACGTTGTTGTTGTTGTTGTTTATTTGACATTGTTGTTGTTGTTGACGTTGTTGTTGTTGTTGTTGTTGTTGTTTATTTGACGTTCTTGTTGTTGTTGACGTTGTTGTTGTTGTTGTTATTTATTTGACGTTGTTGTTATTGTTGTTGTTTATTTGACGTTGTTGTTGTTGTTATTTATTTGACGTTGTTGTTGTTGTTGTTTATTTGACGTTGTTGTTGTTGTTGTTTATTTGACGTTGTTGTTGTTGTTGTTTATTTGACGTTGTTGTTGTTGTTGTTGTTGTTGTTTTTGTTGTTTATTTGACGTTGTTGTTGTTGTTAATTTGACGTTGTTGTTGTTGTTGTTTATTTGATGTTGTTGTTGTTGTTGTTTATTTGACGTTGTTGTTGTTGTTGTTGTTGTTGTTGTTTATTTGACGTTGTTGTTGTTGTTTATTTGACATTGTTGTTGTTGTTTATTTTACGTTGTTGTTGTTGTTGTTTATTTGACGTTGTTGTTGACGTTGTTGTTGTTGTTGTTTATTTGACGTTGTTGTTGTTGTTGACATAGTTGTTATTTATTTGACGTTGTTGTTGTTGTTGACGTTGTTGTTGTTTATTTGACGTTGTTGTTGTTCTTGTTGTTGTTTATTTGACGTTGTTGTTGTTGTTGTTTATTTGACGTTGTTGTTGTTGTTGACGTTGTTGCTGTTGTTGTTGTTTATTTGACGTTGTTGTTGTTATTGTTTATTTGACTTTGTTGTTGTTGTTGACGTTGTTGTTGTTGTTGACGTTGTTGTTGTTGTTGTTTATTTGACATTGTTGTTGTTGTTGTTGACATTGTTGTTGTTGTTTATTTGACATTGTTATTGTTGTTGACGGTGTTGTTGTTGTTGTTGATGTTGTTGTTGTTATTTATTTGACGTTGTTGTTGTTGTTGTTTATTTGACGTTGTTGTTGTTGTTGTTTATTTGACGTTTTTTGTTGTTGTTTAATTGACGTTATTGTTGTTGTTGTTTTTGTTGTTTATTTGACGTTGTTGTTGTTGTTGTTGATGTTGTTGTTGTTGTTGTTTATTTGTCGTTGTTGTTGTTGTTTATTTTACGTTGTTGTTGTTGTTGTTGTTTATTTGACGTTGTTGTTGTTGACGTTGTTGTTGTTGTTGTTTATTTGACGTTGTTGTTGTAGTTGACATAGTTGTTGTTTATTTGACGTTGTTGTAGTTGTTGTTGTTTATTTCCCGTTGTTCTTGTTGTTTATTTGACATTGTTGTTGTTTTTGACGTTGTTGTTGTTGTTGTTGTTGTTTATTTGACGTTGTCGTTGTTGTTGACGTTGTTGTTGTTCTTGTTATTTATTTGACGTTGTTGTTGTTGTTTATTTGACGTTGTTGTTGTTGTTGTTTATTTGACGTTGTTGTTGTTGTTGTTTTTGTTGTTTATTTGACGTTGTTGTTGTTGTTAATTTGACATTGTTGTTGTTGTTTATTTGATGTTGTTGTTGTTGTTTATTTGACGTTGTTGTTGTTGTTGTTTATTTGACGTTGTTGTCTTTGTTTATTTGACATTGTTGTTGTTGTTTATTTTACGTTGTTGTTGTTGTTGTTGTTGTTTATTTGACGTTGTTGTTGACGTTGTTGTTGTTGTTGTTTATTTGACGTTGTTGTTGTTGTTGACATAGTTGTTATTTATTTGACGTTGTTGTTGTTGTTGTTGACGTTGTTGTTGTTTATTTGACGTTGTTGTTGTAATTATTGTTGTTTATATGACGTTGTTGTTGTTGTTTATTTGACGTTGTTGTTGTTGTTGACGTTGTTGCTGTTGTTGTTGTTTATTTGACGTTGTTGTTGTTATTGTTTATTTGACTTTGTTGTTGTTGTTGACGTTGTTGTTGTTGTTGACGTTGTTGTTGTTTATTTGACATTGTTGTTGTTGTTGTTGACATTGTTGTTGTTGTTTATTTGACATTGTTATTGTTGTTGACGGTGTTGTTGTTGTTGTTGATGTTGTTGTTGTTATTTATTTGACGTTGTTGTTGTTGTTGTTTATTTGACGTTGTTGTTGTTGTTTATTTGACGTTTTTTGTTGTTGTTTATTTGACGTTATTGTTGTTGTTGTTTTTGTTGTTTATTTGACGTTGTTGTTGTTGATGTTGTTGTTGTTGTTGTTTATTTGTCGTTGTTG
>OX451738.1:468603250-468608250 GCA_948472305.1 Vicia faba
TGTTGTTGTTGTTGTTTATGTTGTTTATTTGACGTTGTTGTTGTTGTTGTTGACGTTGTTGTTGTTGTTAATTTGACGTTGTTGTTGTTGTTGTTGTTTATTTGATGTTGTTGTTGTTGTTTATTTGACGTTGTTGTTGTTGTTGTTTATTTGACGTTGTTGTTGTTGTTGTTGTTTATTTGACATTGTTATTGTTGTTTATTTTACGTTGTTGTTGTTGTTGTTTATTTGACGTTGTTGTTGACGTTGTTGTTGTTGTTGTTGTTTATTTGACTTTGTTGTTGTTGTTGTTGACACAGTTGTTATTTATTTGACGTTGTTGTTGTTGTTGTTGTTGACGTTGTTGTTGTTTATTTGACGTTGTTGTTGTTCTTGTTGTTGTTTATTTGACGTTGTTGTTGTTGTTGTTTATTTGACGTTGTTGTTGTTGTTGACGTTGTTGTCGTTGTTGTTTATTTGACGTTGTTGTTGTTATTGTTTATTTGACTTTGTTGTTGTTGTTGACGTTGTTGTTGTTGTTGACGTTGTTGTTGTTGTTTATTTGACGTTGTTGTTGTTGTTGTTGACATTGTTGTTGTTGTTTATTTGACATTGTTATTGTTGTTGACGGTGTTGTTGTTGTTGTTGATGTTGTTGTTGTTATTTATTTGACGTTGTTGTTGTTGTTGTTGTTTTTTTGACATTGTTGTTGTTGTTGACGTTGTTATTGTTGTTTATTTGACGTTGTTGTTGTTGTTGACGTTGTTGTTGTTGTTGTTATTTATTTAACGTTGTTGTTTTTGTTGTTGTTTATTTGATGTTGTTGTTGTTGTTTATTTGACGTTTTTGTTGTTGTTGTTTATTTGACATTGTTGTTGTTGTTGTTGTTGTTGTTTCTGTTGTTTATTTGACGTTGTTGTTGTTGACGTTGTTGTTGTTGTTTATTTGACGTTGTTGTTGTTGTTTATTTGACGTTGTTTTTGTTGTTGTTTATTTGACGTTGTTGATGTTGTTGTTTATTTGACGTTGTTTTTGTTGTTGTTTATTTGACGTTGTTGATGTTGTTGTTTATTTGACGTTGTTGTTGTTGTTGTTGTTTATTTGACGTTGTTGTTGTTGCTGTTTATTTGACGTTGTTGTTGTTGTTGTTGTTGTTGTTGTTTATTTGACGTTATTGTTGTTGACGTTGTTGTTGTTGTTTATTTGACGTTGTTTTTGTTGACGTTGTTGTTGTTGTTGTTGTTTATTTGACGTTGTTGATGCTTATTTGACGTTGTTATTGTTGTTGACGTTGTTGTTGTTGTTGTTGTTGTTGTTTATTTGACGTTGTTGTTGTTATTGTTGATGTTGTTGTTGTTGTTGTTTTTTTGACGTTGTTGTTGTTGTTGGTTATTTGACGTTGTTGTTGTTGTTGTTGTTGTTGTTGTTTATTTGACGTTGTTATTGTTGTTGTTGTTTATTTGACATTGTTGTTGTTATTTATTTGACGTTGCTATTATTGTTGTTTATTTGACGTTGTTGTTTTTGTTGACGTTGGTGTTGTTGTTGTTTATTTGACGTTGTTGTTGTTGTTGTTGTTTATTTGACGTTGTTGTTGTTGTTGTTGTTTATTTGACGTTGTTGTTGTTGTTGTTGTTTATTGGACGTTGTTGTTTTTTATTTGACATTGTTGTTGTTGTTGTTGACATTGTTCTTGTTGATGTTTATTTGACGTTGTTGTTGTTGTTGTTTATTTGACATTGTTGTTGTTGTTGACGTTGTTGTTGTTGTTGTTGTTGTTTATTTGACGTTCTTGTTGTTGTTGACGTTGTTGTTGTTGTTGTTATTTATTTGACGTTGTTGTTATTGTTGTTGTTTATTTGACGTTGTTGTTGTTGTTATTTATTTGACGTTGTTGTTGTTGTTGTTTATTTGACGTTGTTGTTGTTGTTGTTTATTTGACGTTGTTGTTGTTGTTGTTTATTTGACGTTGTTGTTGTTGTTGTTGTTGTTGTTTTTGTTGTTTATTTGACGTTGTTGTTGTTGTTGTTAATTTGACGTTGTTGTTGTTGTTGTTTATTTGATGTTGTTGTTGTTGTTGTTTATTTGACGTTGTTGTTGTTGTTGTTGTTGTTGTTGTTGTTTATTTGACGTTGTTGTTGTTGTTTATTTGACATTGTTGTTGTTGTTTATTTTACGTTGTTGTTGTTGTTGTTTATTTGACGTTGTTGTTGTTGTTGACATAGTTGTTATTTATTTGACGTTGTTGTTGTTGTTGACGTTGTTGTTGTTTATTTGACGTTGTTGTTGTTCTTGTTGTTGTTTATTTGACGTTGTTGTTGTTGTTGTTTATTTGACGTTGTTGTTGTTGTTGACGTTGTTGCTGTTGTTGTTGTTTATTTGACGTTGTTGTTGTTATTGTTTATTTGACTTTGTTGTTGTTGTTGACGTTGTTGTTGTTGTTGACGTTGTTGTTGTTGTTGTTTATTTGACATTGTTGTTGTTGTTTATTTGACATTGTTATTGTTGTTGACGGTGTTGTTGTTGTTGTTGATGTTGTTGTTGTTATTTATTTGACGTTGTTGTTGTTGTTGTTTATTTGACGTTGTTGTTGTTGTTGTTTATTTGACTTTTTTTGTTGTTGTTTAATTGACGTTATTGTTGTTGTTGTTTTTGTTGTTTATTTGACGTTGTTGTTGTTGTTGTTGATGTTGTTGTTGTTGTTGTTTATTTGTCGTTGTTGTTGTTGTTTATTTTACGTTGTTGTTGTTGTTGTTGTTTATTTGACGTTGTTGTTGTTGACGTTGTTGTTGTTGTTGTTTATTTGACGTTGTTGTTGTAGTTGACATAGTTGTTGTTTATTTGACGTTGTTGTAGTTGTTGTTGTTTATTTCCCGTTGTTCTTGTTGTTTATTTGACATTGTTGTTGTTTTTGACGTTGTTGTTGTTGTTGTTGTTGTTTATTTGACGTTGTCGTTGTTGTTGACGTTGTTGTTGTTCTTGTTATTTATTTGACGTTGTTGTTGTTGTTTATTTGACGTTGTTGTTGTTGTTGTTTATTTGACGTTGTTGTTGTTGTTGTTTTTGTTGTTTATTTGACGCTGTTGTTGTTGTTAATTTGACGTTGTTGTTGTTGTTGTTTATTTGATGTTGTTGTTGTTGTTTATTTGACGTTGTTGTTGTTGTTGTTTATTTGACGTTGTTGTCTTTGTTTATTTGACATTGTTGTTGTTGTTTATTTTACGTTGTTGTTGTTGTTGTTGTTTATTTGACGTTGTTGTTGACGTTGTTGTTGTTGTTTTTTATTTGACGTTGTTGTTGTTGTTGACATAGTTGTTATTTATTTGACGTTGTTGTTGTTGTTGTTGACGTTGTTGTTGTTTATTTGACGTTGTTGTTGTAATTATTGTTGTTTATATGACGTTGTTGTTGTTGTTTATTTGACGTTGTTGTTGTTGTTGACATTGTTGCTGTTGTTGTTGTTTATTTGACGTTGTTGTTGTTATTGTTTATTTGACTTTGTTGTTGTTGTTGACGTTGTTGTTGTTGTTGACGTTGTTGTTGTTTATTTGACATTGTTGTTGTTGTTGTTGACATTGTTGTTGTTGTTTATTTGACATTGTTATTGTTGTTGACGGTGTTGTTGTTGTTGTTGATGTTGTTGTTGTTATTTATTTGACGTTGTTGTTGTTGTTGTTTATTTGACGTTGTTGTTGTTGTTTATTTGACGTTTTTTGTTGTTGTTTATTTGACGTTATTGTTGTTGTTGTTTTTGTTGTTTATTTGACGTTGTTGTTGTTGATGTTGTTGTTGTTGTTGTTTATTTGTCGTTGTTGTTGTTGTTTATTTTACGTTGTTGTTGTTGTTGTTGTTTATTTGACGTTGTTGTAGTTGACGTTGTTGTTGTTGTTGTTGTTTATTTGACGTTGTTGTTGTAGTTGACATAGTTGTTGTTTATTTGACGTTGTTGTAGTTGTTGTTGTTTATTTCACGTTGTTCTTGTTGTTTATTTGACATTGTTGTTGTTTTTGACGTTGTTGTTGTTGTTGTTTACTTGACGTTGTTGTTGTTGTTGACGTTGTTGTTGTTCTTGTTATTTATTTGACGTTGTTGTTGTTGTTTATTTGACGTTGTTGTTGTTGTTGTTTATTTGACGTTGTTGTTGTTGTTGTTGTTGTTTATTTGACGTTGTTGTTGTTGTTGTTGTTTATTTGACGTTGTTGTTGTTGTTGTTGTTGTTTTTGTTGTTTATTTGACGTTGTTGTTGTTGACGTTGTTGTTGTTGTTTATTTGACGTTGTTGTTGTTGTTTATTTGATGTTGTTGTTGTTGTTGTTTATTTGACGTTGTTGTTGTTGTTGTTTATTTGACGTTGTTGTTGTTGTTTATTTGACGTTGTTGTTGTTGTTGTTTATTTGACGTTGTTGTTGTTGACGTTGTGTTGTTGTTGTTTATTTGACGTTGTTGTTGTTGTTGACATAGTTGTTGTTTATTTGACGTTGTTGTTTATTTGACGTTGTCGTTGTTGTTGACGTTGTAGTTGTTTATTTGACGTTGTTGTTGTTGTTGTTCTTTTTGTTGTTTATTTGACGTTGTTGTTGTTGTTGTTTATTTGACGTTGTTGTTGTTGACATTGTTATTGTTGTTGTTGTTTTTTATTTGACGTTGTTGTTGTTGTTGTTGACGTTGTTGTTGTTATTTATTTGACGTTGTTGTTATTATTGTTGACGTTGTTGTTGTTGTTTATTTGACGTTGTTGTTGTTGTTGTTTACTTGACGTTGTTGTTGTTGTTTATTTGACGTTGTTGTTGTTGACGTTGTTGTTGTTGTTTATTTGACGTTGTTGTTGTTGTTGACGTTGTTGTTGTTGTTGTTGTTGTTGTTTATTTGACGTTGTTGTTGTTGTTGTTGTTTTTCTGACATTGTTGTTGTTGTTGTTTATTAGACGTTGTTGTTGTTGACGTTGTTGTTGATGTTGTTTATTTGACGTTGTTGTTGTTGTTGACGTTGATGTTGTTGTTGTTGTTGTTTATTTGACGATAT
>OX451738.1:468615750-468643250 GCA_948472305.1 Vicia faba
GTTGTTGTTGTTGTTGTTGTTTATTTGACGTTGTTGTTGTTGTTGTTGTTTATTTGACGTTGTTGTTGTTTATTTGACATTGTTGTTGTTGTTGACATTGTTCTTGTTGATGTTTATTTGACGTTGTTGTTGTTGTTTATTTGACGTTGTTGTTGTTGTTGACGTTGTTGTTGTTGTTGTTTATTTGACGTTGTTGTTGTTGTTGACGTTGTTGTTGTTGTTGTTATTTATTTGACGTTGTTGTTATTGTTGTTGTTTATTTGACGTTGTTGTTGTTGTTGTTGTTTATTTGACGTTGTTGTTGTTGTTTATTTGACGTTGTTGTTGTTGTTGTTGTTTATGTTGTTTATTTGACGTTGTTGTTGTTGTTGACGTTGTTGTTGTTGTTGTTTATTTGATGTTGTTGTTGTTGTTTATTTGACGTTGTTGTTGTTGTTGTTTATTTGACGTTGTTGTTGTTGTTGTTTATTTGACATTGTTATTGTTGTTTATTTTACGTTGTTGTTGTTGTTGTTTATTTGACATTGTTGTTGACGTTGTTGTTGTTGTTGTTGTTGTTGTTTATTTGACGTTGTTGTTGTTGTTGTTGACATAGTTGTTATTTATTTGACGTTGTTGTTGTTGTTGTTGTTGACGTTGTTGTTGTTCTTGTTGTTGTTTATTTGACGTTGTTGTTGTTGTTGACGTTGTTGTCGTTGTTGTTTATTTGACGTTGTTGTTGTTATTGTTTATTTGACTTTGTTGTTGTTGTTGACGTTGTTGTTGTTGTTGACGTTGTTGTTGTTGTTTATTTGACGTTGTTGTTGTTGTTGTTGACATTGTTGTTGTTGTTTATTTGACATTGTTATTGTTGTTGACGGTGTTGTTGTTGTTATTGATGTTGTTGTTGTTATTTATTTGACGTTGTTGTTGTTGTTGTTGTTGTTTTTTTGACATTGTTGTTGTTGTTGACGTTGTTATTGTTGTTTATTTGACGTTGTTGTTGTTGTTGACGTTGTTGTTGTTGTTGTTATTTATTTAACGTTGTTGTTTTTGTTGTTGTTTATTTGATGTTGTTGTTGTTGTTTATTTGACGTTTTTGTTGTTGTTGTTTATTTGACATTGTTGTTGTTGTTGTTGTTGTTGTTGTTGTTTCTGTTGTTTATTTGACGTTGTTGTTGTTGACGTTGTTGTTGTTGTTTATTTGACGTTGTTGTTGTTGTTTATTTGACGTTGTTTTTGTTGTTGTTTATTTGACGTTGTTGATGTTGTTGTTTATTTGACATTGTTTTTGTTGTTGTTTATTTGACGTTGTTGATGTTGTTGTTTATTTGACGTTGTTGTTGTTGTTGTTGTTTATTTGACATTGTTGTTGTTGCTGTTTATTTGACGTTGTTGTTGTTGACGTTGTTGTTGTTGTTGTTTATTTGACGTTATTGTTGTTGACGTTGTTGTTGTTGTATATTTGACGTTGTTTTTGTTGACGTTGTTGTTGTTGTTTATTTGACGTTGTTGTTGCTTATTTGACATTGTTGTTGTTGTTGACGTTGTTGTTGTCGTTGTTGTTTATTTGACGTTGTTGTTGTTATTGTTGATGTTGTTGTTGTTGTTGTTGTTTTTTTGACGTTGTTGTTGTTGTTGGTTATTTGACGTTGTTGTTGTTGTTGTTGTTTATTTGACGTTGTTATTGTTGTTGTTGTTTATTTGACGTTGTTGTTGTTATTTATTTGACGTTGTTATTATTGTTGTTTATTTGACGTTGTTGTTTTTGTTGACGTTGGTGTTGTTGTTGTTTATATGACGTTGTTGTTGTTGTTGTTTTGACATTGTTGTTGTTGTTGTTGACGTTGTTGTTGTTGTTGTTCATTTTACGTTGTTGTTGTTGTTGTTGTTGTTGTTTATTTGACGTTGTTGTTGTTGTTGTTGTTATTTATTTGACGTTGTTGTTGTTGTTGTTGTTGTTTATTTGACGTTGTTGTTGTTGTTTATTTGACGTTTTTTGTTGTTGTTTATTTGACGTTATTGTTGTTGTTGTTTTTGTTGTTTATTTGACGTTGTTGTTGTTGTTGATGTTGTTGTTGTTGTTATTTATTTGACGTTGTTGTTGTTGTTGTTGTTGTTTTTTTGACATTGTTGTTGTTGTTGACGTTGTTATTGTTGTTTATTTGACGTTGTTGTTGTTGTTGACGTTGTTGTTGTTGTTGTTATTTATTTAACGTTGTTGTTTTTGTTGTTGTTTATTTGATGTTGTTGTTGTTGTTTATTTGACGTTTTTGTTGTTGTTGTTTATTTGACATTGTTGTTGTTGTTGTTGTTGTTGTTGTTGTTTCTGTTGTTTATTTGACGTTGTTGTTGTTGACGTTGTTGTTGTTGTTTATTTGACGTTGTTGTTGTTGTTGTTTATTTGACGTTGTTTTTGTTGTTGTTTATTTGACGTTGTTGATGTTGTTGTTTATTTGACATTGTTTTTGTTGTTGTTTATTTGACGTTGTTGATGTTGTTGTTTATTTGACGTTGTTGTTGTTGTTGTTGTTTATTTGACATTGTTGTTGTTGCTGTTTATTTGACGTTGTTGTTGTTGACGTTGTTGTTGTTGTTGTTTATTTGACGTTATTGTTGTTGACGTTGTTGTTGTTGTATATTTGACGTTGTTTTTGTTGACGTTGTTGTTGTTGTTTATTTGACGTTGTTGTTGCTTATTTGACATTGTTGTTGTTGTTGACGTTGTTGTTGTCGTTGTTGTTTATTTGACGTTGTTGTTGTTATTGTTGATGTTGTTGTTGTTGTTGTTTTTTTGACGTTGTTGTTGTTGTTGGTTATTTGACGTTGTTGTTGTTGTTGTTGTTTATTTGACGTTGTTATTGTTGTTGTTGTTTATTTGACGTTGTTGTTGTTATTTATTTGACGTTGTTATTATTGTTGTTTATTTGACGTTGTTGTTTTTGTTGACGTTGGTGTTGTTGTTGTTTATATGACGTTGTTGTTGTTGTTGTTTTGACATTGTTGTTGTTGTTGTTGACGTTGTTGTTGTTGTTGTTCATTTTACGTTGTTGTTGTTGTTGTTGTTGTTGTTTATTTGACGTTGTTGTTGTTGTTGTTGTTATTTATTTGACGTTGTTGTTGTTGTTGTTGTTGTTTATTTGACGTTGTTGTTGTTGTTTATTTGACGTTTTTTGTTGTTGTTTATTTGACGTTATTGTTGTTGTTGTTTTTGTTGTTTATTTGACGTTGTTGTTGTTGTTGATGTTGTTGTTGTTGTTATTTATTTGACGTTGTTGTTGTTGTTGTTGTTGTTTTTTTGACATTGTTGTTGTTGTTGACGTTGTTATTGTTGTTTATTTGACGTTGTTGTTGTTGTTGACGTTGTTGTTGTTGTTGTTATTTATTTAACGTTGTTGTTTTTGTTGTTGTTTATTTGATGTTGTTGTTGTTGTTTATTTGACGTTTTTGTTGTTGTTTATTTGACATTGTTGTTGTTGTTGTTGTTGTTGTTTCTGTTGTTTATTTGACGTTGTTGTTGTTGACGTTGTTGTTGTTGTTGTTTATTTGACGTTGTTGTTGTTGTTTATTTGACGTTGTTTTTGTTGTTGTTTATTTGACGTTGTTGATGTTGTTGTTTATTTGACGTTGTTTTTGTTGTTGTTTATTTGACGTTGTTGATGTTGTTGTTTATTTGACGTTGTTGTTGTTGTTGTTGTTTATTTGACGTTGTTGTTGTTGCTGTTTATTTGACGTTGTTGTTGTTGACGTTGTTGTTGTTGTTTATTTGACGTTATTGTTGTTGACGTTGTTGTTGTTGTATATTTGACGTTGTTTTTGTTGACGTTGTTGTTGTTGTTGTTTATTTGACGTTGTTGTTGCTTATTTGACATTGTTGTTGTTGTTGACGTTGTTGTTGTCGTTGTTGTTTATTTGACGTTGTTGTTGTTATTGTTGATGTTGTTGTTGTTGTTTTTTTGACGTTGTTGTTGTTGTTGGTTATTTGACGTTGTTGTTGTTGTTGTTGTTTATTTGACGTTGTTATTGTTGTTGTTGTTTATTTGACGTTGTTGTTGTTGTTGTTGTTGTTTATTTGACGTTGTTATTATTGTTGTTTATTTGACGTTGTTGTTTTTATTGACGTTGGTGTTGTTGTTGTTTATTTGACGTTGTTGTTGTTGTTGTTTTGACATTGTTGTTGTTGTTGTTGACGTTGTTGTTGTTGTTGTTCATTTGACGTTGTTGTTGTTGTTGTTGTTGTTTTTGTTTATTTGACGTTGTTGTTGTTGTTGTTATTTATTTGACGTTGTTGTTGTTGTTGTTGTTGTTTATTTGACGTTGTTGTTGTTTATTTGACATTGTTGTTGTTGTTGACATTGTTCTTGTTGATGTTTATTTGACGTTGTTGTTGTTGTTTATTTGACATTGTTGTTGTTGTTGACGTTGTTGTTGTTGTTGTTGTTGTTTATTTGACGTTGTTGTTGTTGTTGACGTTGTTGTTGTTGTTGTTATTTATTTGACGTTGTTGTTATTGTTGTTGTTTATTTGACGTTGTTGTTGTTGTTCTTTATTTGACGTTGTTGTTGTTGTTTATTTGACGTTGTTGTTATTGTTGTTGTTGTTTTTGTTGTTTATTTGACGTTGTTGTTGTTGTTGACGTTGTTGTTGTTAATTTGACGTTGTTGTTGTTGTTGTTGTTGTTTATTTGATGTTGTTGTTGTTGTTTATTTGACGTTGTTGTTGTTGTTGTTGTTGTTTATTTGACGTTGTTGTTGTTGTTGTTTATTTGACATTGTTATTGTTGTTTATTTTACGTTGTTGTTGTTGTTGTTTATTTGACGTTGTTGTTGACGTTGTTGTTGTTGTTGTTGTTTATTTGACGTTGTTGTTGTTGTTGTTGTTGACATAGTTGTTATTTATTTGACGTTGTTGTTGTTGTTGTTGACGTTGTTGTTGTTTATTTGACGTTGTTGTTGTTCTTGTTGTTGTTTATTTGACGTTGTTGTTGTTGTTTATTTGACGTTGTTGTTGTTGTTGACGTTGTTGTCGTTGTTGTTTATTTGACGTTGTTGTTGTTATTGTTTATTTGACTTTGTTGTTGTTGTTGACGTTGTTGTTGTTGTTGACGTTGTTGTTGTTGTTTATTTGACGTTGTTGTTGTTGTTGTTGACATTGTTGTTGTTGTTTATTTGACATTGTTATTGTTGTTGACGGTGTTGTTGTTGTTGTTGATGTTGTTGTTGTTATTTATTTGACGTTGTTGTTGTTGTTGTTGTTTATATGACGTTGTTGTTGTTGTTGTTTATTTGACGTTGTTTGTTGTTGTTTATTTGACGTTATTGTTGTTGTTGTTTTTGTTGTTTATTTGACGTTGTTGTTGTTGTTATTGATGTTGTTGTTGTTGTTGTTTATTTGACGTTGTTGTTGTTGTTTATTTTACGTTGTTGTTGTTGTTGTTGTTGTTGTTGTTGTTTATTTGACGTTGTTGTTGTTGGCGTTGTTGTTGTTGTTTATTTGACGTTGTTGTTGTAGTTGACATAGTTGTTGTTTATTTGACGTTGTTGTTGTTGTTGTTTATTTCACGTTGTTATTGTTGTTTATTTGACATTGTTGTTGTTTTTGACGTTGTTGTTGTTGTTGTTGTTTATTTGACGCTGTTGTTGTTGTTGACGTTGTTGTTGTTGTTTTTATTTATTTGACGTTGTTGTTGTTGTTGTTTATTTGACGTTGTTGTTGTTGTTGTTTATTTGACGTTGTTGTTGTTGTTGTTGTTGTTTATTTGACGTTGTTGTTGTTGTTGTTGTTTTTGTTGTTTATTTGACGTTGTTGTTGTTGACGTTGTTGTTGTTGTTTATTTGACGTTGTTGTTGTTGTTTATTTGATGTTGTTGTTGTTGTTGTTGTTGTTTATTTGACGTTGTTGTTGTTGTTGTTGTTGTTTATTTGACGTTGTTGTTGTTGTTTATTTGATGTTGTTGTTGTTTATTTGACGTTGTTGTTGTTGACGTTGTTATTGTTGACGTTGTTGTTGTTGTTGTTTATTTGACGTTGTTGTTGTTGACATAGTTGTTGTTTATTTGACGTTATTGTTTATTTGACGTTGTTGTTGTTGTTGACGTTGTTGTTGTTTATTTGACGTTGTAGTTGTTGACGTTGTTGTTGTTGTTGTTGTTTATTTGACGTTGTTGTTGTTATTTATTTGACATTGTTGTTGACGTTGTTGTTGTTGTTGTTTATTTAACGTTGTTGTTGTTGTTGTTTATTTGACGTTGTTGTTGTTGTTGTTTATTTGACGTTGTTGTTGTTGTTGTTGTTGTTATTTATTTGACGTTGTTATTATTGTTGTTTATTTGACATTGTTGTTTTTGTTGACGTTGGTGTTGTTGTTGTTTATTTGACGTTGTTGTTGTTGTTTTGACATTGTTGTTGTTGAGGTTGTTGTTGTTGTTGTTTATTTGACGTTGTTGTTGTTGTTGTTATTGTTTATTTGATGTTGTTGTTGTTTATTTGACATTGTTGTTGTTGACGTGGTTGTTGTTGTTGGTTATTTGACGTTGTTGTTGTTGTTTATTTGACATTGTTGTTGTTGTTGACGTTGTTGTTGTTGTTGTTGTTGTTGTTGTTTATTTGACGTTGTTGTGGTTGCTGACGTTGTTGTTGTTGTTATCATTTATTTGACGTTGTTGTTGTTGTTGTTGTTGTTGTTTATTTGGCGTTGTTGTTGTTGACGTTGTTGTTGTTGTTTATTTGACGTTGTTGTTGTTGTTGTTGTTTATTTGACGTTGTTGTTGTTGTTGTTTATTTGACGTTGTTGTTGTTGTTGTTTAATTTACGTTGTTGTTGTTGTTATTGTTGTTGTTGTTGTTGTTGACGTTGTTGTTGTTGTTTATTTGACGTTGTTGTTGTTGTTGACATAGTTGTTATTTATTTGACGTTGTTGTTGGGTTTGACGTTGTTGTTGTTTATTTGACGTTGTTGTTATTGTTGTTCTTGTTGTTGTTTATTTGACGTTGTTGTTGTTTATTTGACGTTGTTGTTGACGTTGTTGTTATTGTTGTTGTTTATTTGACGTTGTTGTTGACGTTGTTGTTATTATTGTTTATTTGACTTTGTTGTTGTTGACATTGTTGTTGTTGTAGACGTTGTTGTTGTTGTTGACGTTGTTGTTGTTGTTGATTTGACGTTGTTGTTGTTGTTGACGTTGTTGTTGTTGTTGTTTATTTGACATTGTTGTTGTTGTTGACGGTGTTGTTGTTGTTGTTGATGTTGTTGTTGTTATTTATTTTATGTTGTTGTTGTTGTTGTTGTTTATTTGACATTGTTGTTGTTGTTTATTTGACGTTGTTGTTGTTGTTTAATTGACGTTGTTGTTGTTGACGTTGTTGTTGTTGTTGTTTATTTGACGTTGTTGTTGCTTATTTGACGTAGTTGTTGTTGTTGACGTTGTTGTTGTTGTTGTTGTTGTTTATTTGACGTTGTTGTTGTTGTTGTTTTTTTGACATTGTTGTTGTTGTTGTTTATTTGACGTTGTTGTTGTTGTTGACGTTGTTGTTGTTGTTGTTATTTATTTAACGTTGTTGTTTTTGTTATTGTTTATTTGATGTTGTTGTTGTTGTTGTTTATTTGACGTTTTTGTTGTTGTTGTTTATTTGACATTGTTGTTGTTGTTGTTGTTGTTTCTGTTGTTTATTTGACGTTGTCGTTGTTGACGTTGTTGTTGTTGTTGTTTATTTGACGTTGTTGTTGTTGTTTATTTGACGTTATTTTTGTTGTTGTTTATTTGACGTTGTTGATGTTGTTGTTTATTTGACGTTGTTTTTGTTGTTGTTTATTTGACGTTGTTGATGTTGTTGTTTATTTGACGTTGTTGTTATTGTTGTTGTTGTTTTTGTTTATTTGACGTTGTTGTTGTTGCTGTTTATTTGACGTTGTTGTTGTTGACGTTGTTGTTGTTGTTTATTTGACGTTATTGTTGTTGACGTTGTTGTTGTTGTTTATTTGACGTTGTTTTTGTTGACGTTGTTGTTGTTGTTGTTGTTTATTTGACGTTGTTGTATCTTATTTGACGTTGTTGTTGTTGTTGTTGTTTATTTGACGTTGTTGTTGTTATTGTTGATGTTGTTGTTGTTGTTGTTGTTTTTTTGACGTTGTTGTTGTTGTTGGTTATTTGACGTTGTTGTTGTTGTTGTTGTTGTTTATTTGACGTTGTTATTGTTGTTGTTGTTTATTTGACATTGTTGTTGTTATTTATTTGACGTTGTTATTATTGTTGTTTATTTGACGTTGTTGTTTTTGTTGACGTTGGTGTTGTTGTTGTTTATTTGACGTTGTTGTGGTTGTTGTTGTTGATTATTTGACGTTGTTGTTGTTGTTGTTGTTTATTTGACGTTGTTGTTGTTGTTGTTGTTTATTTGACGTTGTTGTTGTTTATTTGACATTGTTGTTGTTGTTGTTGACATTGTTCTTGTTGATGTTTATTTGACGTTGTTGTTGTTGTTTATTTGACATTGTTGTTGTTGTTGACGTTGTTGTTGTTGTTGTTGTTGTTGTTTATTTGACGTTGTTGTTGTTGTTGACGTTGTTGTTGTTGTTGTTATTTATTTGACGTTGTTGTTATTGTTGTTGTTTATTTGACGTTGTTGTTGTTGTTGTTTATTTGACGTTGTTGTTGTTGTTTATTTGACGTTGTTGTTGTTGTTGTTGTTGTTTTTGTTGTTTATTTGACGTTGTTGTTGTTGTTGACGTTGTTGTTGTTGTTAATTTGACGTTGTTGTTGTTGTTGTTGTTTATTTGACGTTGTTGTTGTTGTTGTTTATTTGACGTTGTTGTTGTTGTTGTTTATTTGACATTGTTGTTGTTGTTTATTTTACGTTGTTGTTGTTGTTGTTTATTTGACGTTGTTGTTGACGTTGTTGTTGCTGTTGTTGTTTATTTGACGTTGTTGTTGTTGTTGACATAGTTGTTATTTATTTGACGTTGTTGTTGTTGTTGACGTTGTTGTTGTTTAGTTGACGTTGTTGTTGTTTATTTGACGTTGTTGTTGTTGTTGTTTATTTGACGTTGTTGTTGTTGTTAACGTTGTTGTTGTTGTTTACTTGACGTTGTTGTTGTTATTGTTTATTTGACTTTGTTGTTGTTGTTGTTGTTGTTGACGTTGTTGTTGTTGTTTATTTGACGTTGTTGTTGTTATTGTTGACATTGTTGTTGTTGTTTATTTGACGTTGTTGTTGTTGTTGACATAGTTGTTATTTATTTGACGTTGTTGTTGTTGTTGACGTTGTTGTTGTTTATTTGACGTTGTTGTTGTTCTTGTTGTTGTTTATTTGACGTTGTTGTTGTTGTTTATTTGACGTTGTTGTTGTTGTTGACGTTGTTGCTGTTGTTGTTGTTTATTTGACGTTGTTGTTGTTATTGTTTATTTGACTTTGTTGTTGTTGTTGACGTTGTTGTTGTTGTTGACGTTGTTGTTGTTGTTGTTTATATGACATTGTTGTTGTTGTTGTTGACATTGTTGTTGTTGTTTATTTGACATTGTTATTGTTGTTGACGGTGTTGTTGTTGTTGTTGATGTTGTTGTTGTTATTTATTTGACGTTGTTGTTGTTGTTGTTTATTTGACGTTGTTGTTGTTTATTTGACGTTTTTTGTTGTTGTTTATTTGACGTTATTGTTGTTGTTGTTTTTGTTGTTTATTTGACGTTGTTGTTGTTGTTGATGTTGTTGTTGTTGTTTATTTGTCGTTGTTGTTGTTGTTTATTTTACGTTGTTGTTGTTGTTGTTGTTGTTTATTTGACGTTGTTGTTGTTGACGTTGTTGTTGTTGTTGTTGTTTATTTGACGTTGTTGTTGTAGTTGACATAGTTGTTGTTTATTTGACGTTGTTGTAGTTGTTGTTGTTTATTTCACGTTGTTCTTGTTGTTTATTTGACATTGTTGTTGTTGTTGTTTATTTGACGTTGTTGTTGTTGTTGTTGACGTTGTTGTTGTTCTTGTTATTTATTTGACGTTGTTGTTGTTGTTTATTTGACGTTGTTGTTGTTGTTGTTTATTTGACGTTGTTGTTGTTGTTTATTTAACGTTGTTGTTGTTGTTGTTGTTGTTTTTGTTGTTTATTTGACGTTGTTGTTGTTGACGTTGTTGTTGTTGTTTATTTGACGTTGTTGTTGTTGTTTATTTGATGTTGTTGTTGTTGTTGTTTATTTGACGTTGTTGTTGTTGTTGTTTATTTGACGTTGTTGTTGTTGTTGTTTATTTGACGTTGTTGTTGTTGTTTATTTGACGTTGTTGTTGTTGACGTTGTTGTTGTTGTTGTTTATTTGACGCTGTTGTTGTTGTTGACATAGTTGTTGTTTATTTGACGTTGTTGTTTATTTGACGTTGTTGTTGTTGTTGACGTTGTAGTTGTTTATTTGACGTTGTTGTTGTTGTTCTTTTTGTTGTTTATTTGACGTTGTTGTTGTTGTTTATTTGACGTTGTTGTTGTTGACATTGTTATTGTTGTTGTTGTTTTTTATTTGACGTTGTTGTTGTTGTTGTTGTTGACGTTGTTGTTGTTATTTATTTGACGTTGTTGTTATTATTGTTGACGTTGTTGTTGTTGTTTATTTGACGTTGTTGTTGTTGTTGTTTATTTGACGTTGTTGTTGTTGTTTATTTGACGTTGTTGTTGTTGACGTTGTTGTTGTTGTTTATTTGACGTTGTTGTTGTTGTTGACGTTGTTGTTGTTGTTGTTGTTTATTTGATGTTGTTGTTGTTGTTGTTTTTCTGACATTGTTGTTGTTGTTGTTTATTAGACGTTGTTGTTGTTGACGTTGTTGTTGATGTTGTTTATTTGACGTTGTTGTTATTTATTTGACATTGTTGTTGTTGTTGACGTTGTTGTTGTTGTTTATTTGAGGTTGTTGTTTTTGTTTATTTGACATTGTTGTTGTTGTTGATGTTGATGTTGTTGTTGTTGTTGTTTATTTGACGATATTGTTGTTGTTGACGTTGTTGTTGTTGTTGTTATTTATTTGACGTTTTTGTTGTTGTTGTTTATTTGACATTGTTGTTGTTGTGGTTTATTTGACGTTGTTGTTGTTGTTTATTTGATGTTGTTGTTGTTGTTTATTTGACGTTGTTGTTGTTGTTGTTGTTTTTGTTGTTTATTTGACGTTGTTATTGTTGTTGACGTTGTTGTTGTTGTTGTTTATTTGACGTTGTTGTTGTTGTTTATTTGACGTTGTTTTTGTTGTTGTTTATATGACGTTGTTGTTGTTGTTTATTTGACGTTGTTGTTGTTGTTGTTTATTTGACATTGTTGTTGTTGTTGTTGTTGTTTATTTGACGTTGTTGTTGTTGTTGTTGTTGTTTATTTGACGTTGTTGTTGTTGTTTATTTGACGTTGTTGTTGTTGACGTTGTTGTTGTTGTTGTTGTTTATTTGACGTTGTTGTTGCTGACGTTGTTGTTGTTGTTGTTGTTTATTTGACGTTGTTGTTGTTATTGTTGACGTTGTTGTTGTTGTTCTTTATTTGACGTTGTTGTTGTTGTTGTTTATTTGATGTTGTTGTTGTTGTTGTTGTTGTTGTTTATTTGACGTTGTTGTTGTTGTTTATTTGACGTTGTTGTTGTTATTGTTGTTATTTATTTGACGTTGTTATTATTGTTTTTTATTTGACGTTGTTGTTTTTGTTGACGTTGATGTTGTTGTTGTTTATTTGACGTTGTTGTTGTTGTTTTGACATTGGTGTTGCTGTTGAGGTTGTTGTTGTTGTTATTTATTTGACGTTGTTGTTGTTGTTTTTTATTGTTTATTTGATGTTGTTGTTGTTTATTTGACATTGTTGTTGTTGACGTGGTTGTTGTTGTTGGTTATTTGACGTTGTTGTTGTTGTTTATTTGACATTGTTGTTGTTGTTGACGTTGTTGTTGTTGTTGTTTATTTGACGTTGTTGTTGTTGTTGACGTTGTTGTTGTTATTATTTATTTAATGTTGTTGTTGTTGTTGTTGTTTATTTGACGTTGTTGTTGTTGTTGTTTATTTGACGTTGTTGTTGTTGTTGTTGTTTATTTGACGTTGTGGTTGTTGTTGTTGTTTTTGTTGTTTATTTGGCGTTGTTGTTGTTGTTGACGTTGTTGTTTTTGTTTATTTGACGTTGTTGTTGTTGTTGTTGTTTATTTGACGTTGTTGTTGTTGTTGTTTATTTGACGTTGTTGTTGTCGTTTATTTTACGTTGTTGTTGTTGTTATTGTTGTTGTTGTTTATTTGACGTTGTTGTTGTTGACGTTGTTGTTGTTGTTGTTTATTTGACGTTGTTGTTGTTGTTGACATAGTTGTTGTTTATTTGACGTTGTTGTTGTTGTTGACGTTGTTGTTGTTTATTTGACGTTGTTGTTGTTGTTCTTGTTGTTGTTTATTTGACGTTGTTGTTGTTGTTTATTTGACGTTGTTGTTGTTGTTGACGTTGTTGTTGTTGTTTATTTGACGTTGTTGTTGACGTTGTTGTTGTTATTGTTTATTTGACTTTGTTGTTGTTGTTGACATTGTTGTTATTGTTGACGTTGTTGTTGTTGTTGACGTTGTTGTTGTTGTTGTTGATTTGACGTTGTTTTTGGAGTTGACGTTGTTGTTGTTGTTGTTTATTTGACATTGTTGTTGTTGTTGACGTTGTTGTTGTTGTTGTTGTTGATGTTGTTGTTGTTATTTATTTTACGTTGTTGTTGTTGTTGTTGTTTATTTGACGTTGTTGTTGTTGTTTAATTGACGTTGTTGTTGTTGACGTTGTTGTTGTTGTTGTTGTTGTTGTTGTTGTTTATTTGACGTTGTTGTGGTTTATTTGACGATGTTGTTGTTGTTGACGTTGTTGTTGTTGTTGTTATTTATTTGACATTGTTGTTGTTGTTGTTGTTGTTGTTTATTTGACGTTGTTATTGTTGTTGTTTATTTGACGTTGTTGTTGTTTATTTGACGGTGTTGTTGTTGTTGTTGTTGTTTTTGTTGTTTATTTGACGTTGTTGTTGTTGTTGACGTTGTTGTTGTTGTTTATTTGACGTTGTTGTTGTTGTTGTTGTTGTTGTTGTTTATTTGACGTTGTTTTTGTTGTTGTTTATTTGACGTTGTTGTTGTTGTTGTTTATTTGACGTTGTTGTTGTTGTTGTTGTTTATTTGACGTTGTTGTTGTTGTTGTTGTTTATTTGACGTTGTTGTTGTTGTTGTTTATTTGACGTTGTTATTGTTGTTGTTGTTTATTTGACATTGTTGTTGCTTATTTGACGTTGTTGTTGTTGACGTTGTTGTTGTTGTTGTTTATTTGACGTTATTGTTGTTATTGTTGACGTTGTTGTTGTTGTTCTTTATTTGACGTTGTTGTTGTTGTTGTTTATTTGACGTTGTTGTTGTTGTTGTTTATTTGACGTTGTTGTTGTTGTTGTTGTTGTTTATTTGACGTTGTTGTTGTTGTTGTTGTTATTTATTTGACGTTGTTATTATTGTTGTTTATTTGACGTTGTCGTTTTTGTTGACGTTGGTGTTGTTGTTGTTTATTTGACGTTGTTGTTGTTGTTTTGACATTGTTGTTGTTGTTGAGGTTGTTGTTGTTGTTGTTTATTTGACGTTGTTGTTGTTGTTATTGTTTATTTGATGTTGTTGATGTTTATTTGACATTGTTGTTGTTGACGTGGTTGTTGTTGTTGGTTATTTGACGTTGTTGTTGTTGTTTATTTGACAATGTTGTTGTTGTTGACGTTGTTGTTGTTGTTTATTTGACGTTGTTGTGGTTGTTGACGTTGTTGTTGTTGTTATTATTTATTTGACGTTGTTGTTGTTGTTTATTTTACGTTGTTGTTGTTGTTTATTTGACGTTGTTGTTGTTGTTGTTGTTTATTTGACGTTGTTGTTGTTGTTGTTGTTTTTGTTGTTTATTTGACGTTGTTGTTGTTGTTGTAGTTGTTTATTTGACGTTGTTGTTGTTGTTGTTTATTTGACGTTGTTGTTGTTGTTGTTTATTTTACGTTGTTGTTGTTGTTATTGTTGTTGTTGTTTATTTGACGTTGTTGTTGTTGACGTTGTTGTTGTTGTTGTTTATTTGACGTTGTTGTTGTTGTTGACATAGTTGTTGTTTATTTGACGTTGTTGTTGTTGACGTTGTTGTTGTTTATTTGACGTTGTTGTTGTTGTTCTTGTTGTTGTTTATTTGACGTTGTTGTTGTTGTTTATTTGACGTTGTTGTTGTTGTTGACGTTGTTGTTGTTATTGTTTATTTGACTTTGTTGTTGTTGACATTGTTGTTGTTGTTGACGTTGTTGTTGTTGTTGACGTTGTTGTTGTTGTTGTTGATTTGACGTTGTTGTTGTTGTTGACGTTGTTGTTGTTGTTTATTTGACATTGTTGTTGTTGTTGACGGTGTTGTTGTTGTTGTTGATGTTGTTGTTGTTATTTATTTTACGTTGTTGTTGTTGTTGTTGTTGTTGTTGTTTATTTGACATTGTTGTTGTTGTTTATTTGACGTTGTTGTTGTTGTTTAATTGACGTTGCTGTTGTTGACGTTGTTGTTGTTGTTGTTTATTTGATGTTGTTGTTGTTTATTTGACGTAGTTGTTGTTGTTGACGTTGTTGTTGTTGTTGTTTATTTGACGTTGTTGTTGTTGTTGTTGTTTTTTTGACATTGTTGTTGTTGTTGACGTTGTTGTTGTTGTTTATTTGACGTTGTTGTTGTTGTTGTCTTCGTTGTTGTTGTTGTTATTTATTTAACGTTGTTGTTTTTCTTGTTGTTTATTTGATGTTGTTGTTGTTGTTTATTTGACATTTTTGTTGTTGTTGTTTATTTGACATTGTTGTTGTTGTTGTTGTTGTTTCTGTTGTTTATTTGACGTTGTTGTTGTTGACGTTGTTGTTGTTGTTGTTTATTTGACGTTGTTGTTGTTGTTTATTTGACGTTGTTTTTGTTGTTGTTTATTTGACGTTGTTGATGTTGTTGTTTATTTGACGTTGTTTTTGTTGTTGTTTATTTGACGTTGTTGTTTATTTGACGTTGTTGTTGTTGTTGTTGTTGTTGTTTATTTGACGTTGTTGTTGTTGCTGTTTATTTGACGTTGTTGTTGTTGACGTTGTTGTTGTTGTTTATTTGACGTTATTGTTGTTGACGTTGTTGTTGTTGTATATTTGACGTTGTTGTTTTTGTTGACGTTGGTGTTGTTGTTGTTTATTTGATGTTGTTGTTGCTTATTTGACATTGTTGTTGTTGTTGACGTTGTTGTTGTTGTCGTTGTTGTTTATTTGACGTTGTTGTTGTTATTGTTGATGTTGTTGTTGTTGTTGTTTTTTTGACGTTGTTGTTGTTGTTGGTTATTTGACGTTGTTGTTGTTGTTGTTGTTTATTTGACGTTGTTATTGTTGTTGTTGTTTATTTGACGTTGTTGTTGTTATACGTCGTTGACGTTGTTATTATTGTTGTTTATTTGACGTTGTTGTTTTTGTTGACGTTGGTGTTGTTGTTGTTTATTTGACGTTGTTGTAGTTGTTGTTTTGACATTGTTGTTGTTGTTGACGTTGTTGTTGTTGTTGTTGTTGTTGTTGTTTATTTGACGTTGTTGTTGTTGTTGTTTGTTTGACGTTGTTGTTGTTGTTGTTGTTGTTTATTTGACGTTGTTGTTGTTTATTTGACATTGTTGTTGTTGTTGACATTGTTCTTGTTGATGTTTATTTGACGTTGTTGTTGTTGTTTATTTGACGTTGTTGTTGTTGTTGACGTTGTTGTTGTTGTTGTTTATTTGACGTTGTTGTTGTTGTTGACGTTGTTGTTGTTGTTGTTATTTATTTGACGTTGTTGTTACTGTTGTTGTTTATTTGACGTTGTTGTTGTTGTTGTTTATTTGACGTTGTTGTTGTTGTTGTTTATTTGACGTTGTTGTTGTTGTTGTTGTTTTTGTTGTTTATTTGACGTTGTTGTTGTTGTTGACGTTGTTGTTGTTGTTAATTTGACGTTGTTGTTGTTGTTGTTGTTGTTTATTTGATGTTGTTGTTGTTGTTTATTTGACGTTGTTGTTGTTGTTGTTTATTTGACGTTGTTGTTGTTGTTGTTTATTTGACATTGTTATTGTTGTTTATTTTACGTTGTTGTTGTTGTTGTTTATTTGACGTTGTTGTTGACGTTGTTGTTGTTGTTGTTGTTGTTGTTTATTTGACGTTGTTGTTGTTGTTGTTGACATAGTTGTTATTTATTTGACATTGTTGTTGTTGTTGTTGTTGACGTTGTTGTTGTTTATTTGACGTTGTCGTTGTTCTTGTTGTTGTTTATTTGACGTTGTTGTTGTTGTTGTTGACGTTGTTGTCGTTGTTGTTTATTTGACGTTGTTGTTGTTATTGTTTATTTGACTTTGTTGTTGTTGTTGACGTTGTTGTTGTTGTTGACGTTGTTGTTGTTGTTTATTTGACGTTGTTGTTATTGTTGTTGTTTATTTGACGTTGTTGTTGTTGTTGTTTATTTGACGTTGTTGTTGTTGTTTATTTGACGTTGTTGTTGTTGTTGTTGTTGTTTTTGTTGTTTATTTGACGTTGTTGTTGTTGTTGACGTTGTTGTTGTTGTTAATTTGACGTTGTTGTTGTTGTTGTTGTTTATTTGACGTTGTTGTTGTTGTTGTTTATTTGACATTGTTGTTGTTGTTTATTTTACGTTGTTGTTGTTGTTGTTTATTTGACGTTGTTGTTGACGTTGTTGTTGCAGTTGTTGTTTATTTGACGTTGTTGTTGTTGTTGACATAGTTGTTATTTATTTGACGTTGTTGTTGTTGTTGACGTTGTTGTTGTTTAGTTGACGTTGTTGTTGTTTATTTGACGTTGTTGTTGTTGTTGTTTATTTGACGTTGTTGTTGTTGTTAACGTTGTTGTTGTTGTTTATTTGACGTTGTTGTTGTTATTGTTTATTTGACTTTGTTGTTGTTGTTGTTGTTGTTGACGTTGTTGTTGTTGTTTATTTGACGTTGTTGTTGTTATTGTTGACATTGTTGTTGTTGTTTATTTGACGTTGTTGTTGTTGTTGACATAGTTGTTATTTATTTGACGTTGTTGTTGTTGTTGACGTTGTTGTTGTTTATTTGACGTTGTTGTTGTTCTTGTTGTTGTTTATTTGACGTTGTTGTTGTTGTTTATTTGACGTTGTTGTTGTTGTTGACGTTGTTGCTGTTGTTGTTGTTTATTTGACGTTGTTGTTGTTATTGTTTATTTGACTTTGTTGTTGTTGTTGACGTTGTTGTTGTTGTTGACGTTGTTGTTGTTGTTGTTTATATGACATTGTTGTTGTTGTTGTTGACATTGTTGTTGTTGTTTATTTGACATTGTTATTGTTGTTGACGGTGTTGTTGTTGTTGTTGATGTTGTTGTTGTTATTTATTTGACGTTGTTGTTGTTGTTGTTTATTTGACGTTGTTGTTGTTTATTTGACGTTTTTTGTTGTTGTTTATTTGACGTTATTGTTGTTGTTGTTTTTGTTGTTTATTTGACGTTGTTGTTGTTGTTGATGTTGTTGTTGTTGTTTATTTGTCGTTGTTGTTGTTGTTTATTTTACGTTGTTGTTGTTGTTGTTGTTTATTTGACGTTGTTGTTGTTGACGTTGTTGTTGTTGTTGTTGTTTATTTGACGTTGTTGTTGTAGTTGACATAGTTGTTGTTTATTTGACGTTGTTGTAGTTGTTGTTGTTTATTTCACGTTGTTCTTGTTGTTTATTTGACATTGTTGTTGTTGTTGTTGTTTATTTGACGTTGTTGTTGTTGTTGTTGACGTTGTTGTTGTTCTTGTTGTTCTTGTTATTTATTTGACGTTGTTGTTGTTGTTTATTTGACGTTGTTGTTGTTGTTGTTTATTTGACGTTGTTGTTGTTGTTTATTTAACGTTGTTGTTGTTGTTGTTGTTGTTTTTGTTGTTTATTTGACGTTGTTGTTGTTGACGTTGTTGTTGTTGTTTATTTGACGTTGTTGTTGTTGTTTATTTGATGTTGTTGTTGTTGTTGTTTATTTGACGTTGTTGTTGTTGTTGTTTATTTGACGTTGTTGTTGTTGTTTATTTGACGTTGTTGTTGTTGTTTATTTGACGTTGTTGTTGTTGACGTTGTTGTTGTTGTTGTTTATTTGACGTTGTTGTTGTTGTTGACATAGTTGTTGTTTATTTGACGTTGTTGTTTATTTGACGTTGTTGTTGTTGTTGACGTTGTAGTTGTTTATTTGACGTTGTTGTTGTTGTTCTTTTTGTTGTTTATTTGACGTTGTTGTTGTTGTTTATTTGACGTTGTTGTTGTTGACATTGTTATTGTTGTTGTTGTTTTTTATTTGACGTTGTTGTTGTTGTTGTTGACGTTGTTGTTGTTATTTATTTGACGTTGTTGTTATTATTGTTGACGTTGTTGTTGTTGTTTATTTGACGTTGTTGTTGTTGTTGTTTACTTGACGTTGTTGTTGTTGTTTATTTGACGTTGTTGTTGTTGACGTTGTTGTTGTTGTTTATTTGACGTTGTTGTTGTTGTTGACGTTGTTATTGTTGTTGTTGTTTATTTGATGTTGTTGTTGTTGTTGTTTTTCTGACATTGTTGTTGTTGTTGTTTATTAGACGTTGTTGTTGTTGACGTTGTTGTTGATGTTGTTTATTTGACGTTGTTGTTATTTATTTGACATTGTTGTTGTTGTTGACGTTGTTGTTGTTTATTTGAGGTTGTTGTTTTTGTTTATTTGACATTGTTGTTGTTGTTGATGTTGATGTTGTTGTTGTTGTTGTTTATTTGACGATATTGTTGTTGTTGACGTTGTTGTTGTTGTTGTTATTTATTTGACGTTTTTGTTGTTGTTGTTTATTTGACATTGTTGTTGTTGTGGTTTATTTGACGTTGTTGTTGTTGTTGTTTATTTGATGTTGTTGTTGTTGTTTATTTGACGTTGTTGTTGTTGTTGTTGTTTTTGTTGTTTATTTGACGTTGTTATTGTTGTTGACGTTGTTGTTGTTGTTGTTTATTTGACGTTGTTGTTGTTGTTTATTTGACGTTGTTTTTGTTGTTGTTTATATGACGTTGTTGTTGTTGTTTATTTGACGTTGTTGTTGTTGTTGTTTATTTGACATTGTTGTTGTTGTTGTTGTTGTTTATTTGACGTTGTTGTTGTTGTTGTTGTTTATTTGACGTTGTTGTTGTTGTTTATTTGACGTTGTTGTTGTTGACGTTGTTGTTGTTGTTGTTGTTTATTTGACGTTGTTGTTGCTGACGTTGTTGTTGTTGTTGTTGTTTATTTGACGTTGTTGTTGTTATTGTTGACGTTGTTGTTGTTGTTCTTTATTTGACGTTGTTGTTGTTGTTGTTTATTTGATGTTGTTGTTGTTGTTGTTGTTGTTTATTTGACGTTGTTGTTGTTTATTTGACGTTGTTGTTGTTATTGTTGTTATTTATTTGACGTTGTTATTATTGTTTTTTATTTGACGTTGTTGTTTTTGTTGACGTTGATGTTGTTGTTGTTTATTTGACGTTGTTGTTGTTGTTTTGACATTGGTGTTGCTGTTGAGGTTGTTGTTGTTGTTATTTATTTGACGTTGTTGTTGTTGTTTTTTATTGTTTATTTGATGTTGTTGTTGTTTATTTGACATTGTTGTTGTTGACGTGGTTGTTGTTGTTGGTTATTTGACGTTGTTGTTGTTGTTTATTTGACATTGTTGTTGTTGTTGACGTTGTTGTTGTTGTTGTTTATTTAAGGTTGTTGTTGTTGTTGACGTTGTTGTTGTTATTATTTATTTAATGTTGTTGTTGTTGTTGTTGTTTATTTGACGTTGTTGTTGTTGTTTATTTGACGTTGTTGTTGTTGTTGTTGTTTATTTGACGTTGTGGTTGTTGTTGTTATTTTTGTTGTTTATTTGGCGTTGTTGTTGTTGTTGACGTTGTTGTTTTTGTTTATTTGACGTTGTTGTTGTTGTTGTTGTTTATTTGACGTTGTTGTTGTTGTTGTTTATTTGACGTTGTTGTTGTCGTTTATTTTACGTTGTTGTTGTTGTTATTGTTGTTGTTGTTTATTTGACGTTGTTGTTGTTGACGTTGTTGTTGTTGTTGTTTATTTGACGTTGTTGTTGTTGTTGACATAGTTGTTGTTTATTTGACGTTGTTGTTGTTGTTGACGTTGTTGTTGTTTATTTGACGTTGTTGTTGTTGTTCTTGTTGTTGTTTATTTGACGTTGTTGTTGTTGTTTATTTGACGTTGTTGTTGTTGTTGACGTTGTTGTTGTTGTTTATTTGACGTTGTTGTTGACGTTGTTGTTGTTATTGTTTATTTGACTTTGTTGTTGTTGTTGACATTGTTGTTATTGTTGACGTTGTTGTTGTTGTTGACGTTGTTGTTGTTGTTGTTGATTTGACTTTGTTTTTGGAGTTGACGTTGTTGTTGTTGTTGTTTATTTGACATTGTTGTTGTTGTTGACGTTGTTGTTGTTGTTGTTGTTGATGTTGTTGTTGTTATTTATTTTACGTTGTTGTTGTTGTTGTTGTTTATTTGACGTTGTTGTTGTTGTTTAATTGACGTTGTTGTTGTTGACGTTGTTGTTGTTGTTGTTGTTGTTGTTTATTTGACGTTGTTGTGGTTTATTTGACGATGTTGTTGTTGTTGACGTTGTTGTTGTTGTTGTTATTTATTTGACATTGTTGTTGTTGTTGTTGTTGTTTATTTGACGTTGTTATTGTTGTTGTTTATTTGACGTTGTTGTTGTTTATTTGACGGTGTTGTTGTTGTTGTTGTTGTTTTTGTTGTTTATTTGACGTTGTTGTTGTTGTTGACGTTGTTGTTGTTGTTTATTTGACGTTGTTGTTGTTGTTGTTGTTGTTGTTGTTGTTGTTTATTTGACGTTGTTTTTGTTGTTGTTTATTTGACGTTGTTGTTGTTGTTGTTTATTTGACGTTGTTGTTGTTGTTGTTGTTGTTTATTTGACGTTGTTGTTGTTGTTGTTTATTTGACGTTGTTGTTGTTGTTGTTTATTTGACGTTGTTATTGTTGTTGTTGTTTATTTGACATTGTTGTTGCTTATTTGACGTTGTTGTTGTTGACGTTGTTGTTGTTGTTGTTTATTTGACGTTATTGTTGTTATTGTTGACGTTGTTGTTGTTGTTCTTTATTTGACGTTGTTGTTGTTGTTGTTTATTTGACGTTGTTGTTGTTGTTGTTTATTTGACGTTGTTGTTGTTGTTGTTGTTTATTTGACGTTGTTGTTGTTGTTGTTGTTATTTATTTGACGTTGTTATTATTGTTGTTTATTTGACGTTGTTGTTTTTGTTGACGTTGGTGTTGTTGTTGTTTATTTGACGTTGTTGTTGTTGTTTTGACATTGTTGTTGTTGTTGAGGTTGTTGTTGTTGTTGTTTATTTGACGTTGTTGTTGTTGTTATTGTTTATTTGATGTTGTTGATGTTTATTTGACATTGTTGTTGTTGACGTGGTTGTTGTTGTTGGTTATTTGACGTTGTTGTTGTTGTTTATTTGACAATGTTGTTGTTGTTGACGTTGTTGTTGTTGTTGTTTATTTGACGTTGTTGTGGTTGTTGACGTTGTTGTTGTTGTTATTATTTATTTGACGTTGTTGTTGTTGTTTATTTTACGTTGTTGTTGTTGTTTATTTGACGTTGTTGTTGTTGTTGTTGTTGTTTATTTGACGTTGTTGTTGTTGTTGTTGTTTTTGTTGTTTATTTGACGTTGTTGTTGTTGTTGTAGTTGTTTATTTGACGTTGTTGTTGTTGTTTATTTGACGTTGTTGTTGTTGTTGTTTATTTTACGTTGTTGTTGTTGTTATTGTTGTTGTTGTTTATTTGACGTTGTTGTTGTTGACGTTGTTGTTGTTGTTGTTTATTTGACGTTGTTGTTGTTGTTGACATAGTTGTTGTTTATTTGACGTTGTTGTTGTTGACGTTGTTGTTGTTTATTTGACGTTGTTGTTGTTGTTCTTGTTGTTGTTTATTTGACGTTGTTGTTGTTGTTTATTTGACGTTGTTGTTGTTGTTGACGTTGTTGTTGTTATTGTTTATTTGACTTTGTTGTTGTTGACATTGTTGTTGTTGTTGACGTTGTTGTTGTTGTTGACGTTGTTGTTGTTGTTGATTTGACGTTGTTGTTGTTGTTGACGTTGTTGTTGTTGTTTATTTGACATTGTTGTTGTTGTTGACGGTGTTGTTGTTGTTGTTGATGTTGTTGTTGTTATTTATTTTACGTTGTTGTTGTTGTTGTTGTTGTTGTTTATTTGACATTGTTGTTGTTGTTTATTTGACGTTGTTGTTGTTGTTTAATTGACGTTGCTGTTGTTGACGTTGTTGTTGTTGTTGTTTATTTGATGTTGTTGTTGTTTATTTGACGTAGTTGTTGTTGTTGACGTTGTTGTTGTTGTTGTTTATTTGACGTTGTTGTTGTTGTTGTTGTTTTTTTGACATTGTTGTTGTTGTTGACGTTGTTGTTGTTGTTTATTTGACGTTGTTGTTGTTGTTGTCTTCGTTGTTGTTGTTGTTATTTATTTAACGTTGTTGTTTTTCTTGTTGTTTATTTGATGTTGTTGTTGTTGTTTATTTGACATTTTTGTTGTTGTTGTTTATTTGACATTGTTGTTGTTGTTGTTGTTGTTGTTTCTGTTGTTTATTTGACGTTGTTGTTGTTGACGTTGTTGTTGTTGTTGTTTATTTGACGTTGTTGTTGTTGTTTATTTGACGTTGTTTTTGTTGTTGTTTATTTGACGTTGTTGATGTTGTTGTTTATTTGACGTTGTTTTTGTTGTTGTTTATTTGACGTTGTTGTTTATTTGACGTTGTTGTTGTTGTTGTTGTTGTTGTTTATTTGACGTTGTTGTTGTTGCTGTTTATTTGACGTTGTTGTTGTTGACGTTGTTGTTGTTGTTTATTTGACGTTATTGTTGTTGACGTTGTTGTTGTTGTATATTTGACGTTGTTGTTTTTGTTGACGTTGGTGTTGTTGTTGTTTATTTGATGTTGTTGTTGCTTATTTGACATTGTTGTTGTTGTTGACGTTGTTGTTGTTGTCGTTGTTGTTTATTTGACGTTGTTGTTGTTATTGTTGATGTTGTTGTTGTTGTTGTTTTTTTGACGTTGTTGTTGTTGTTGGTTATTTGACGTTGTTGTTGTTGTTGTTGTTTATTTGACGTTGTTATTGTTGTTGTTGTTTATTTGACGTTGTTGTTGTTATTTATTTGACGTTGTTATTATTGTTGTTTATTTGACGTTGTTGTTTTTATTGACGTTGGTGTTGTTGTTGTTTATTTGACGTTGTTGTAGTTGTTGTTTTGACATTGTTGTTGTTGTTGACGTTGTTGTTGTTGTTGTTGTTGTTGTTGTTTATTTGACGTTGTTGTTGTTGTTGTTTATTTGACGTTGTTGTTGTTGTTGTTGTTTATTTGACGTTGTTGTTGTTTATTTGACATTGTTGTTGTTGTTGACATTGTTCTTGTTGATGTTTATTTGACGTTGTTGTTGTTGTTTATTTGACGTTGTTGTTGTTGTTGACGTTGTTGTTGTTGTTGTTGTTTATTTGACGTTGTTGTTGTTGTTGACGTTGTTGTTGTTGTTGTTATTTATTTGACGTTGTTGTTACTGTTGTTGTTTATTTGACGTTGTTGTTGTTGTTGTTTATTTGACGTTGTTGTTGTTGTTGTTTATTTGACGTTGTTGTTGTTGTTGTTGTTTTTGTTGTTTATTTGACGTTGTTGTTGTTGTTGACGTTGTTGTTGTTGTTAATTTGACGTTGTTGTTGTTGTTGTTGTTGTTTATTTGATGTTGTTGTTGTTGTTTATTTGACGTTGTTGTTGTTGTTGTTTATTTGACGTTGTTGTTGTTGTTGTTTATTTGACATTGTTATTGTTGTTTATTTTACGTTGTTGTTGTTGTTGTTTATTTGACGTTGTTGTTGACGTTGTTGTTGTTGTTGTTGTTGTTGTTGTTTATTTGACGTTGTTGTTGTTGTTGTTGACATAGTTGTTATTTATTTGACATTGTTGTTGTTGTTGTTGTTGACGTTGTTGTTGTTTATTTGACGTTGTTGTTGTTCTTGTTGTTGTTTATTTGACGTTGTTGTTGTTGTTGACGTTGTTGTCGTTGTTGTTTATTTGACGTTGTTGTTGTTATTGTTTATTTGACTTTGTTGTTGTTGTTGACGTTGTTGTTGTTGTTGACGTTGTTGTTGTTGTTTATTTGACGTTGTTGTTGTTGTTGTTGACATTGTTGTTGTTGTTTATTTGACATTGTTATTGTTGTTGACGGTGTTGTTGTTGTTGTTGATGTTGTTGTTGTTATTTATTTGACGTTGTTGTTGTTGTTGTTGTTGTTTTTTTGACATTGTTGTTGTTGTTGACGTTGTTGTTGTTGTTTATTTGACGTTGTTGTTGTTGTTGACGTTGTTGTTGTTGTTGTTATTTATTTAACGTTGTTGTTTTTCTTGTTGTTTATTTGATGTTGTTGTTGTTGTTTATTTGACATTTTTGTTGTTGTTATTTATTTGACATTGTTGTTGTTGTTGTTGTTGTTGTTGTTTCTGTTGTTTATTTGACGTTGTTGTTGTTGACGTTGTTGTTGTTGTTGTTTATTTGACGTTGTTGTTGTTGTTTATTTGACGTTGTTTTTGTTGTTGTTTATTTGACGTTGTTGATGTTGTTGTTTATTTGACGTTGTTTTTGTTGTTGTTTATTTGACGTTGTTGATGTTGTTGTTTATTTGACGTTGTTGTTGTTGTTGTTTATTTGACGTTGTTGTTGTTGCTGTTTATTTGACGTTGTTGTTGTTGACGTTGTTGTCGTTGTTTATTTGACGTTATTGTTGTTGACGTTGTTGTTGTTGTATATTTGACGTTGTTTTTGTTGACGTTGTTGTTGTTGTTTATTTGACGTTGTTGTTACTTATTTGACATTGTTGTTGTTGTTGACGTTGTTGTTGTCGTTGTTGTTTATTTGACGTTGTTGTTGTTATTGTTGATGTTGTGGTTGTTGTTGTTTTTTTGACGTTGTTGTTGTTGTTGGTTATTTGACGTTGTTGTTGTTGTTGTTGTTGTTGTTTATTTGACGTTGTTATTGTTGTTGTTGTTAATTTGACGTTGTTGTTGTTATTTATTTGACGTTGTTATTATTGTTGTTTATTTGACGTTGTTGTTTTTGTTGACGTTGGTGTTGTTGTTGTTTACTTGACGTTGTTGTTGTTGTTGTTTTGACATTGTTGTTGTTGTTGACGTTGTTGTTGTTGTTGTTCATTTGACGTTGTTGTTGTTGTTGTTGTTGTTTATTTGACGTTGTTGTTGTTGTTGTTGTTATTTATTTGACGTTGTTGTTGTTGTTGTTGTTGTTTATTTGACGTTGTTGTTGTTTATTTGACATTGTTGTTGTTGTTGACATTGTTCTTGTTGATCTTTATTTGACGTTGTTGTTGTTGTTTATTTGACATTGTTGTTGTTGTTGACGTTGTTGTTGTTGTTGTTGTTGTTTATTTGACGTTGTTGTTGTTGTTGACGTTGTTGTTGTTGTTGTTATTTATTTGACGTTGTTGTTATTGTTGTTGTTTATTTGACGTTGTTGTTGTTGTTGTTGTTTATTTGACGTTGTTGTTGTTGTTTATTTGACGTTGTTGTTGTTGTTGTTGTTTTTGTTGTTTATTTGACGTTGTTGTTGTTGTTGACGTTGTTGTTGTTGTTGTTGTTGTTAATTTGACGTTGTTGTTGTTGTTGTTTATTTGATGTTGTTGTTGTTGTTTATTTGACGTTGTTGTTGTTGTTTATTTGACGTTGTTGTTGTTGTTGTTTATTTGACATTGTTATTGTTGTTTATTTTACGTTGTTGTTGTTGTTGTTTATTTGACGTTGTTGTTGACGTTGTTGTTGTTGTTGTTGTTGTTTATTTGACGTTGTTGTTGTTGTTGTTGACATAGTTGTTATTTATTTGACGTTGTTGTTGTTGTTGTTGTTGACGTTGTTGTTGTTTATTTGACGTTGTTGTTGTTCTTGTTGTTGTTTATTTGACGTTGTTGTTGTTGTTTATTTGACGTTGTTGTTGTTGTTGACGTTGTTGTCGTTGTTGTTTATTTGACGTTGTTGTTGTTATTGTTTATTTGACTTTGTTGTTGTTGTTGACGTTGTTGTTGTTGTTGACGTTGTTGTTGTTGTTTATTTGACGTTGTTGTTGTTGTTGTTGACATTGTTGTTGTTGTTTATTTGACATTGTTATTGTTGTTGACGGTGTTGTTGTTGTTGTTGATGTTGTTGTTGTTATTTATTTGACGTTGTTGTTGTTGTTGTTGTTTATTTGACGTTGTTGTTGTTGTTTATTTGACGTTTTTTGTTGTTGTTTATTTGACGTTATTGCTGTTGTTGTTTTTGTTGTTTATTTGACGTTGTTGTTGTTGTTGTTGATGTTGTTGTTGTTGTTGTTTATTTGACGTTGTTGTTGTTGTTTATTTTACGTTGTTGTTGTTGTTGTTGTTGTTGTTTATTTGACGTTGTTGTTGTTGACGTTGTTGTTGTTGTTGTTTATTTGATGTTGTTGTTGTAGTTGACATAGTTGTTGTTTATTTGACGTTGTTGTTGTTGTTGTTTATTTCACGTTGTTATTGTTGTTTATTTGACATTGTTGTTGTTTTTGACGTTGTTGTTGTTGTTTATTTGACGCTGTTGTTGTTGTTGTTGTTTTTGTTGTTTATTTGACGTTGTTGTTGTTGACGTTGTTGTTGTTGTTTATTTGACGTTGTTGTTGTTGTTTATTTGATGTTGTTGTTGTTGTTGTTGTTGTTGTTGTTGTTTATTTGACGTTGTTGTTGTTGTTGTTGTTTATTTGACGTTGTTGTTGTTGTTTATTTGACGTTGTTGTTGTTTATTTGACGTTGTTGTTGTTGACGTTGTTATTGTTGACGTTGTTGTTGTTGTTGTTTATTTGACGTTGTTGTTGTTGTTGACATAGTTGTTGTTTATTTGACGTTGTTGTTTATTTGACGTTGTTGTTGTTGTTGACGTTGTTGTTGTTTATTTGACGTTGTAGTTGTTGACGTTGTTGTTGTTGTTGTTTATTTGACGTTGTTGTTGTTATTTATTTGACATTGTTGTTGACGTTGTTGTTGTTGTTGTTTATTTAACGTTGTTGTTGTTGTTTATTTGACGTTGTTGTTGTTGTTGTTGTTTATTTGACGTTGTTGTTGTTGTTGTTGTTTATTTGACGTTGTTGTTGTTGTTGTTGTTATTTATTTGACGTTGTTATTATTGTTGTTTATTTGACGTTGTTGTTTTTGTTGACGTTGGTGTTGTTGTTGTTTATTTGACGTTGTTGTTGTTGTTTTGACATTGTTGTTGTTCAGGTTGTTGTTGTTGTTGTTTATTTGACGTTATTGTTGTTGTTGTTATTGTTTATTTGATGTTGTTGTTGTTTATTTGACATTGTTGTTGTTGACGTGGTTGTTGTTGTTGGTTATTTGACGTTGTTGTTGTTGTTTATTTGACATTGTTGTTGTTGTTGACGTTGTTGTTGTTGTTGTTGTTGTTTATTTGACGTTGTTACGGTTGTTGACGTTGTTGTTGTTGTTATCATTTATTTGA